>CM032354.1:154957103-155031744 GCA_019023105.1 Diglossa brunneiventris | reverse complement strand
TGAGTATTCTGTGTCCAAGACTTGGTGATTCCCACCCATTCCAGCCTGGAAAAGGCCAAGGAGAGAGGGGAAGCATCAACCAAGGTCCCTCCCAACCATCCAACGGTTCCATGACTTGGTGCTTGTGGAAGAAGAGCAACTTGACAAGTTCTCTTTCCACCCCTATAAAGTCTCCTGTGTCCAAGGCTCCATGATTCCCACCCATCCCAGTCTGGAAAAAAACAAGGAAAGACGGGAAATTCAACCAAGATCCCTTCCAACCCAAACCACCCATTGCTTCCGCGACCAGCGCTCGCAGCGAGCGCTGGATGAAAAGAGACCTCACAACTCCTTCTCCCACCCCCACAGAATTATTTACACAAAACAGAGAATTTTCCAAAGGGTTTCCGACCAATCCCTGACTTTCAGCTTCCAGGGAAACCCAACAAGTCTGCAAAACCCATGCCGGGGTTGGAGCACCCCAATGTCCACCCCCGAACCCTTGAAGGTCCAGAGCGGGGGATCCAAGCACATTCCGTGAGGGAATGGGGAAGGGCTGGAGGGGCTGGAATCACCAGCCTGGAGATGAACTTCTCCCGCACGACCCCGCACCACCAAACCCAGCAGCGTTTCCCCACAAAAACTCCAAAAAACTCTGGATTCGACTTCCCCGGTCCGGCTGGAGCAGCGCAGCTCCCCGGCACTCCGAAGATCCTGAAGCTCCTTCCCTCTCTGTCCCGATTTCGACACCGGGAAAAGGCGTCGGCTCCGTGGGCTCCGGCACCATCCCAAAACCAGCGGCCCCAGCACGCCTGGGCTGGGTGACAACAACCACGGGTGGCACCAGCACCGAAACCTGGTGGTGGCGGGGATGGAGATGGTGAGGGCTGGGCAGGCCCAGCCGTGTCCTGGGGTCCGTGGGAAGGGGTGGAATGGGATGGAAACTGGGATGGGATGGGATGGGATGGGATGGGATGGGATGGGATGGGATGGGATGGGATGGGATGGGATGGGATGGTCCCAGGGACAAGGGGCACCTTCCCCCCTCCCAGGGTGCTCCAGGCCCTGTCCAAGCTGGTCTTGGACAGCTCCAGGGATCCAGGGGCAGCCGCAGATTCTCTGGGAATTGCATCCCAACACCTCCCCACACTCATAGAGAAGAATTCCTTCCCAAATCCCATCTATCCCTGTGGGAAGCCATTCCCTGTGTCCTGTCCCTCCATCCCTTGTCCCAAGCCCCTCTCCAGCTCTCCTGGAGCCCCTTCAGGCACTGGAAGGGGCTCTGAGGCCTCCCTGGATCCTTCCCTTCTCCAGGCTGGACATTCCCAGCTCTCCCAGGCTCTCTCCAGCCCTTGGAGCATCTCCGTGGCCTCCTCTGGATCTGCTCCAGCAACTTCAGGTCCTCCTGCTGTTGGATCCTGGAGCTGGATGCAGAATTCCAGGTGGGATCTCACCTGAGCAGGGCAGAGGGGCAGAATTCCCCTTTTCCTGCTGCCCACGCTGTGGGATGAGCCCAGAACACTGGGAATTTCCAGGACCACCCACCAACATCCCCAAATTCCATCTCCCCACAGCTGCTCTCCATCTTTTCCCCGCCATCCATGTTTTCCTGGAACTGCCCTGACCGCCCCACCCCACTCATAAACACAACAAAAGGGATTTTTGGGATCATCCTGCAGCAAACGGGAGCTTAGAAAATTCCAAAGGGGATTAGGAGAAGTCGTAATCCCAGGAAACCGAGAATTCCACCCATTTTTCAGATTGCCTCAAACACTGCACTTGTCACCTCTGGATAATCCAGAGGGTACCTGAGACGTTCTGGGATCTGCATCTTTATTCAAATTCCTCTTTTTTGTGCGTTTTTATTAAAAAAAAAAAAAAAAAAAAAAAAGGGGGGGATTAAAGAAGTTATTTGGGATTTATCCTTGTCTGCTTTTCCAAGGTTTTTAAGGAATGTATAGAAATAGACGAGGAGGAGTAAAAAGCGGAGTGAGGCTTATCAAGGAAGGCGCCACTCAAACCTGATGCATCCAGGGAGTCAGACAATGATGGATCACGTGGATCCCATCCCGGCACCTTTTCCCAGGAATGAACCCCCGGAGGCTCTTCAGAAACGCCCAATCTGCAAGGGAAAAACTCCCTGGAGGGGGGTCCCAGGTGTGAGCCCGGCTCTGAATCCTCAGCTGGTCCAACAGGATTTAAAAAACCTCTGGATGGACAAAAAGAGTGGGATTTTCAGGGTGCGGGATCCCAGCTTGGATCAAACCCCCCTAAAGGAGGAAAACGTGCCCAGCTCCTCTCGGAAATGAGAGGAAAATCCGTAATTAAGCTTTTCCCTGCGGAACAGAGACTAAAAGCGGTGCGAGGGGAGTCGGTCCTACATCGTGGCTCGTCTCATTCCGCAGAACTCGGATCTGGCACGAAACTGGAGGCCACTTCCAGCTCTGGAGAATTGGGATTGGCCAAAGAACCGGCCAAAGTGGCCAATCCCACCTGGTCTGTCCCAGCCCAGGGAGGATTTGGGATTCCCAGGATATCGAGGGGCTGGGATGTGGCCAGGGATGATCCTGAAGGTCCTTTCAGACCTAAACCATTCCATGATTTTACGAGGAGCAATTCAAATTCCCGATTCCCAGCAAGGTTTTGGAGATCTTGGAAGTGCCTCTGCACTACCTGGGGGGCTCTGCTCCCCAAATTTCCCACTCCCAGGTGATCCCTTTGGAATCACAAACCAAAATATCCAAGATTTCCCAACATGTCCAAGAACCCAAATCCCCCCATCAGTGCAAAATTCCCAGGAGAGGACAATTCCCACCTTATTCCCAATTTCCCATTTCCTCTTTTTCTCATCTTCTTTCCCTGCTTAAAATTAATTAAAACCTCCTGCAGAACTTAATAAAAATTTAAATTAATAATGGAATTATTAAATGGGTTGGGGCGAAAGGAGCTTTTCAAGCTCCTCCGTTCCAACCCCTGCCTGATAGTTTATTTTTGATTAATTAATGAACGCTCATTATTAAACCCTTTATTTTATTCATTATCCCCATTATTTTATTTATCATCCACTTAATTGTTATTCCTGTAATTATTATACCCATTATTTATTTATTACTGATTTTTCAGGAATGTTTGACTTAAAATATGGAAGAAAACTACAATTCCTTGATGCCAGACCTTGGAAAATCCAGGAAAAAAAATCATGGAATGAAGACTGGGAGTGGGGTGGATCCTCAGCCACTCCATGGAGAACGGGAAAATGGCTCCGGTGGTTTTGCCATGGAATCACTGTGATCCCATCCCTCACCTTGGGATTTTGGGAGATGGAGTGTCCTCTCCCCAGAATTCCAAGGCAACCCTGTGGTAGGTCCACCACGGCTCAGTAATGGTGATTACCAAGGAAAATCATGGAATTTTTCCCTATGGGAAGAGACTTTTGAGGGTCATTTTTTCCAACACATTTCCATGAGCCGGGACACCTTCCACTCTTCCAGGTTGCTCCAATTCCTGGCCTTGGACAATTCCAGGGATCTAGGGGCAGCCACAGCTTCTCTGGGAATTCCATTCCAGGGGCCTCGCCACCCTCACAGAGAAGAATTCCTTCCCAATATTCCATCTAAATTTCCACTTTTCCACTGGGAAGCCATTCCCTGTGTCCTGTCCCTCCATCCCTTGTCCCAAGTCCCTCTCCAGTTCTCCTGGAGCCCCTTCAGGCACTGGAAGGAGCTCCGAGGTTTCCCCTGGATCCTTCCCTTCTCCAGGCTGGACATTCCCAGCTCTCCCAGCCTGGCTCCACCACTTGGAGCATCTCCGTGGCCTCCTCTGGATCTTCTCCAACATCTCCACATCCTCCTGCTGTTGGATCCTGGAGATGGAAGAAGATTCCAGGTGGGGGATTCACCTGAGCAGGGCAGAAGGGCAGAATTCCCTCCCCTTTCCTGCTGCCCAGTGGGAATTTCTGGGATGTGGCCGCTCCCAGCCAGGTCAAATCCCGTTTTTTTATCAATCCCTGAGGACAGGAGGGAATGTCCAGCAAAATCAGAGCTCAGGATCCAGGCGGGTGCTCCGGAGCTCCCGGCCTTGATCCGTAAAAACCCAAACACCGGGAGCCGCGTGATTTGGAAGATTCTGGAAAAGAATCCTGCATTCCCTGCTGGAAAAAGCTATTCCAGGACAGCGGGGGGGAACCAAGCCCTCTGCTCCATCCTGAATCCACGGCAATTCCAGCGAGGGAAAAGCGCTGACCCTAAATCCGCCTCAGGGGGAAACTGACTCCTCCATCAAAGCCAATCCCGTGCCGATCCGCCCCGGCCGCCGCTCGCTCCTTCCCAATTAAACGAAAAGAGGGAATTCTCCAGCCCCGGGAGGCAGGAGCCGTCGGATCCGGGTGTTTTGATGGAGAAGGGATGTGACTGCCTGGGCAATGTCGGGACAAGGTTCAAGGGCGGCCGCGGTGAAGAGGAGGTGTCAGCGGGAATATCACGGGATGGGCAGGAGCAATCATGGAATGGTTTGGAAAGGGCCTAAAGGTCACGGAATTACATGGGCAGGGACACCTTTCGCTATCCCAGGTTGCTCCAAGCCCTTTCCAGCCTGGCCTTGAATGATTCCAGGGATGAGGCAGCCACGGATTCCCTGGGAATTCCATTCCAGCGCCTCACCACCCGCCCAGGGAAGAATTCCTTCCCAAATTCCAATCTAAACCTCTCCATTTTTAATTCCAAACCCTTCCCTATCCTCCCTGTTCCGCTGACAACTTGAAGCCTCAACTCTGGGTAAAGCTGATCCCGCTTGAACCCAATTTCCCTCTTTTTGGATGGTTCAGAGATTTGAAACAACTCCTCCAACTTCTTCCCCCCACGTCTTTTGCTTGGAGCTGCTCCCTTCCGACCAAAATCCCAGGAATCGATGTGGAAATCCGATCCCGCTTCTCTCTGATCCCAAAAAATCGCCTGCTCAGTTGTTTTTTCCCCCCTGGGCTGCAGCGATCAATAAATTCCAAATCATTTTAGACGTGGAACGCCGGGAAATTTAAGCTCGTCCTAAGCCGGGTCAGCGCGTGGAGTCAACCCGAACGGTGGGAGTGACACCGAGGTGACACTGAGGTGACACCGAGGGAGGGGTCAGGCCCCAGGTGGCTCTGAGGCCAAATTAACCTCAGTGACACCAATTCCAGCTCCTTAAAACCCAGCTTAAATCCAGCCTGGAGTGGGATCGGAGCAACCCGGTCCGGTGGAAAGCCAGGCTTGATGACCTTCAAAAATCCTTCCTGACCCAACTCATTTGATGTTCCCGCGATCCTACGAGATTTTAATGACCTCATTACCATGAAAATTTAAAAAAACAAAAACATTATCCTACAAATTGTGGCCGATTTCTCCGAAACATCAACATGAGGAGGTTTTTTTTTTTTTTTGGTAGGAAAAGCATCTCCAAAGGCTGATCCAACAGAAAAATCCTCCTCTGGATGTTGATGATGATGAAGAGCTTTGTCCCTGCCTTGCTCAGCAGATTCCCGGGAACAGGCGTCGGATCGATCCCTGAGCAATGAAATAAATCCATAAAGGACTGGGTGGAAACCTGGGAGCTGATCCAGCTCCTGGGAGAGTCAGGATGGGAAAAAATTCCAGGGCTGGGAATGCAGAGATGGGAGGAATTCCAAGGATGGAGATGTCAATGTGCTTAAAAAAAGGAGGGGGAATCATTAATTAAGGGAAAATCGTCTTTAATTAGAGCTGCCCCATCCCCTTGGGGCAGGCACAGCTTCTCTGGGAATTCCATTCCAGGGTCTCATGGGGAGGAATTCCTTCCCAAAGGGAGAAGCCTGGGAATGACGATTCCCGATTTAACACCATGGAACCGTCGCGTTTCATGGAACCACGGAATGCCTTGGGTGGGAAGGGACCCCAAAGCTCACCTGGACGTGAGTGGTGACACCTTCCCCCATCCCAGGTTGCTCCAGCCTGGATTTGGACACTTCCAGGGATGGGGCAGCCACAGCTTTTCTGGGAATTCCATTTCAGACCCTCACCGACTGTCACCATAACCAAATTCTTTCCCAATATCCAACTGAATCTCCCCATTTTTAGTTTCAAATTCCCAGCCTTGACATGAGCGGGTCCTTCCCCTTTCCACCACCATTCCAAGGACTTTGAGGATCCTTTTTCCTGCTCCATGGCGGGGTCTGAAGGCGCCTCAAGACCTTTTTCGTTCCACCCTGCACCGTTCCCAACCATCCCCTTTGCCGCTGACCGCCACGATTGGAAAACCATCGGATATTTAATTGTCCCAAGGGAATTTATCAGCGAAAAAGGAGTGGTAGGACCCTGAGGATTTTTTATTTATCCACAGACCACCACAGATCCAAATCTGGGACATTCCTGCTCATCCAGCTGCTCTGGGAGAGGTGGAATGCGGGGATAACACGGCCCGATGGATCTGACAGCGTCAGAACTCAACTTCCCCCTTTGATTTTCCGGAGATACAACCCCGGATTTGCAACTCGGGAATGATTTGCACCCCAAATGACACCCTGGAGTAATTCCCAGACCCAGATAAACCGGGATGGCGCGTCCTGGGCTGTGCCCCGGCTTGCAACGCGCTCCGGGAAAGCTCCTGGCTGGCCAAGCTCTTCCTCAGCACTTTCGGGAGCCAAACCGCGGAGGAGGAATTTTTTGCATAGGGATGAAGCTCCCGGATTTCTCTGCCAGCTTGGAATTGCAGCTCCTGCCAGCTCCTCCCTGAAGGAGTAAATACCTGGGTAATTTTAAATGTTGGCATTCCGATGGATCTGGGATTGCAGAGGCCTGGCTGGAGAGACTGAGGGTGGCTACAAATGGAACTCATGGAATTACGACCTCCCCGAGTGAGGAAACCCATGGAAAATGAGCATTTCCGTCAGCTGATTCTGCTGGAGAATCAGGAGGTGGAATCCAAGAGGGAATCTGATGCTCCCCAGCGTTGGATCAGGCACCATCCAAAGGCTCCAAAACAGTGACGCTCTACAAAACCCAAAATCCCATCCCCACTGCAAATGCCCTGATTCCACTGGGATCAAAATCCATGAGATTTGGGATGAGATCGAGCCCCAGAAACCATGGAATGGTTTGAGTGGGAAGGGACCCCCAAGACCATCTTGCTCGACCCAATTCCATGGGGCAGGGACACCTCCCACTATCCCAGGCTGCTCCAATCCTTTTCCAACTTGCCCTCGGACGCTTCCAGAGATGGGACATCCACAACTTCTCCGGGAAGTTCCAACAAATCACACCCTCCGAGGAAAAGAATTCCCAAAGAAACCTTAAAAACAACCAAAGACTATTTCGGAAGTGTGAAAACCCAATTTCTCCGTTATTCCTGAAAAGCACCGTGGAGAAGAGGAGCAGGGAATGATTCCACACTTTTTTCCCCCCATTTAATTGGCTGCTCCAGAGTTTAAAAGAAAACTCTGGGAAATGACTTTCTGTAGCTCCTAATTAAGCCGTGGAATTCGGCAACGCAGCCAAATCCCATAAAGAGGTTCAAAGGAGAATTAGATGAGTTCAAGGAGGACAAGAGCTTTTGAAGGGGATATTCCAGGGACAGGGAATCCCCAGGAGCAGGGAAGGTTCACCCTTCCCTTTCTCAGAGGAATTTTTCCCCCTTTTCCGGAGGAATTTTTGCCGTGGAGAATGGAACGCAGCCATGAGAAACGTTCCTACCCCTCCCCTCTCCCAGCATCTCACTTTGCATCCGTGTCTTTGGCTTCGTCCCATCCCTTCTGGCCCAGAGGACACAGGGATAAGACTCCCAAAAAAAACCAAAAAACCCTGGAGACTTCAAAGAGCAGCCCCAGAAAAGGGAAAGGACGGAATTTTTTTTCCCCTCTTATCGGAGCGCGCGTGGCCGCTTTCCGACGCTCCCGATCCGAACTTCACAGCTCTGGCATCTCCTTTAAACTCCAGGGAGAGAGAGAGAGAGAGCAAAAAAAAAAAAAAAAAAAAGGAATTTAGGAAGCTGCCAGAGAGCTGATAAGGCAAAGAGCCCGGGATGAATGGAAGGATCCGCATGAACGCAGCGAAATCACCAGGATGACCTCGAGCCTCTCAAAGGAGCTCTGGAATTTCATCCGGAGGCTTTTGTGATCTGGTATCTCTCCCGACGCCAATTAATCACTTTTTCAGCCTCTCGCCTTATTAAACCTCGGAGAGGTCAAGGGCTCGGGGATATCAGCCCTGGAAAAGTTTGGATTTGAAGGGAAGAGGGCGAGTGAGGACAGAAGGATGGGAATTCTTTCTGCCGAGGGGTGGGAGACGAAACGGGACCGGGATTGAGCTGGAAGAGTCGTTTCTGATCCTAAAATGGTGGGAGAGGGGCTGGAGGACACCATGGGATGGGATTGGGATGGGAAGGAAAGAGGAGCTGGAGATCCCAGGGAAGGGGCTGGCGAGGGGTGGGATGCCCATCCAACATCTTATCCAAGGCTCTGGGACAGCATTCCCAAAAAAACCCTCAGAGTGTTTTAATTGATAAGAAGCTTAATGAACTGAAGATGCCCCAGGAGATCCCAGGAGAACTTTGTGATCCATCATCCGTGTTTTTTAATAAACCTTTAGGCCCTCACTGGTTTCCACCCATACCAAATCCAAACCAACGGGTCCAAATCCCACCTTCCCTTGATCTGCCCTCTTGGAAAAGCCACACTCCTGGGGTTTGTGGGGCAATTTTGGGATGGAAGAGCCGGTTTTCCAACCTCCGGGGTGGAGGCTGGGTGAAGCTGGAGCGGATGATTCCCGCCCTGAGGATGGATCACTCTGGGTGGTGGCATTCCATGAAATCCCGCTCCTCAGATCAGCTAAAAATTCGCTCCCAAACCCCAAATTTTCATTCCTGATCTTTCCAGAAATAGCAGCGAAGATTATCCGAGTGGGATTTGCCAGCACCGACTCAAACGCTTCCTAAAAATCCACAATAAATTAATCTCATTTTGCTTTTCCAGTCAGAATCTTCCAAGGAAAAGATGATTAATGGGAATAAGCTCTCTGGAAATGGGGTGTATTGAGAGGAATGCTTTGAACTCTGAGCCAAAAACCTGGGAACAAGCAACAACCTGCACCAATCCGAGAAAACCTGGAATGATCAGAGTTGAGGAAGAAAGTTTCCCCCCGCCCCAAAAATTCCTGCAGGAAAAGGAATTTTGCCCATCTCAGGTGTCTTCATTTCATATTTTGTGTAAAGAAAAACACCAGGGACCGGAATCCAATACCACAACAACTCCTGGCCAGAAAATTCCGTAAAAATACTGGAAAGGATGTTATTTTTCCTTATTTTCCTGGATTCCTGGTGGTTTTGCTGCTGCCTTGTGAGAGGGATTCAGGAATCGCCCTGGCTCAGCTAAACTGGTTTTGGTTTTTTTTTTTAGAATTCCCAATTTTTGCCCTCTTGGATCATCAGGACAGAGGGCAGGGAAAGATGGAATATTGGGAAGGAATTCCTGGCTGGGAGGGTGGTGAGGCCCTGGAATGGAATTCCCAGAGAAACTGCTCCTGTCCCATCCCTGGAATTCTCCAAAGCCAGCTTGGAGCAACCTGGGATAGTGGAATGTGTCCGGGGGACTGGATGGGATTTTTCCCGTCCCAAACCATTCCATGATTGATATCCCTGATTTTCCCCTAAGGATGGGGTTTTTTTTTAAGGGAAAAAAGGCCAAGTTTGGCTTTTTGGGGCAGTGGCAGCTGGGGGGAGGCAGAGAGGGAGGGGAGCAGGGAAAAATTCTGGTGGCAGCTGCTGAATCCTGTGAATCCTCACCACATGTCCAAAACACCCTTTCCTTGAACTCCTATTTTTTAACTCCTTAGGGAAAACTTCATTTCCATAAAAAAAAAAATTTCCATTTGTGCCGATCCCGAGGGAAAAAGATTCAATTTAAAGCTTTAAACTTAAAAAGGTGGAGGCTGGATGGAGGAAAAGCCCAAGTGCAGGTGAAGATCGGAGAAGTGGGATCCCCAAAGTCACAGAGGTTGGAAAGCAGCAGGAAAAGGACAAAGATTCCAACAAAACAGTAAAAATTCACTTTTTTGGGGGGCAATTCAAGAGGTATCAGAGCATGGGAGGTTGATATTTTACGGATTAAACATGGGGAAAAGATAAAATCTAAATACACATCCTTAAATTAAATTCCAGAATGGAATAACTTTAAATCTTAAAAGTTCCAAGTTTGCCCCTGGGAGGAAAAAGGGAATATTCCACAACAGCAAAAAACAAGGAATAATCCACAACAACCCTAAAGGGAAAAGCAGCACCGAGGAAAAACTTGGAGAAAGTTTTGTTTTCCTTGCTAAGCCCAGCCCTGAGTGGAAGAAAAACGAGGCTCGGAGCACATCCCGTGCTTTCTGAACTCCAAAATATTCATGGAATGAGGTCGGGAAAAGAGCAGGGAACTACAAACAGCAAATCTGAGCCGGAGAGAAAAATATTCCTCCTCCTCCTCCTCCTCCTCCTTTGCCAGAGCCACGGCAAACATCGGGCACAGCTCCTCCTCCGGGGGGGTCGAATTCCTTGGAAATCCCGAGCTGGGGCTTTGGAATGGCTTTTCCTTGTCCTCGGAAAGCGGCAGCTGGCAGGGAGCAGGTGATTCCGAGGCCACCTGTCGTCATTTGATCGGGATGAGGGAGGAATCCGGGAGGAGGAGGAGGAGGAGGAGGAGGAGGAGGATTTGGGGTGAAAACAAGAGATCCTTGTTTCCCAAAGGCGTCAACTCCATTTAACTCCCTGTGGAATTCGATCCCTAAAAAAAAAAAACCAATGCCATCCCTGGGATGATGGGAGCAATTAGAAGGTGAAAAATGAGAGGACCTTCCCGAGGCCGCCTCCTAAATATCCACTGACCTCCTCCTGCTCCTTCTCTGAGAGGGAGAAAAACATGGAAGCAGCTCTCCCCCTCTTCCTGCCGGGATATTTTTAGGACCGGGGAGATAAGGCTGGAAAACATTCCAAGCTGCTCCAAGACAGGCGCTCCAGACAGCAAATCCCATTTGGGAAAAGAACTTCCCCCCCTCCTCCCTCCCTCCCTGCTGAGCGGAGCCACAAAATCCTTCGCAGGAGGAAAACGACGGGATCGGGGTTCGCGCTGCTTCCCTGCTCCCAAATCCAGAAAAAAAAAGAAGAGTTGGGATTGTTCCTTGGGGACACCAGAGGGGGTGAAAAGGCAGCGGGAAAATGGAGGGAAGGGTTTGTTATCCGCAGGGAAACGGGGCCATATGTTGTGTGGGTAAAACCCGCTCCGATGGCGCGACTCGCGCCCGGGATCCGCGATCCGAGGGCTCGGCACAGCTGGTGCGGAATCTGCCAGGAGGAGGGGAAGGGAGGCGGGAAAAGAGGGATGCTGCCCAGCTTTTCTCCCCTTTTCCCAAACCTTCTCCCCATCCCGGAAAAATATTGATCAGCGGCTCCCAGCTGGCGGTGCGGGGAGTGGGAAACGGGGGGAATCTTGGCCCTTGGTGAGATCCCAGCTGGAATTCTGCATCCAGCTCAGGGGTCCAAGGGCAGAGGGGTGTGGAGGTGCTGGAGCAGATCCAGAGGAGGTCATGGAAGATGCTCCAAGGGATGGAGAGAGGCTGGGAATGTCCAGCCTGGAGAAGGGAAGGATCCAGGGAAACCTTGGAGCCCCTTCCAGTGCCTGAAGGGGATCCAGGAGAGCTGGAGAGGGAATTTGGACATGGAATGGGAGGACAGGACACAGGGAATGGCTTTAAACTGGCAGAGGGAATTTGGGATATTGGGAAGGAATTCTTCCCTGGGAGGGTAGTGAGGGGCTGGGATGGAATTCCCAGCCCCATCCCTGGAATTGTCCAAGGCCAGGAACTGGAGCATCCTGGAATAGTGGAAGGTGTCCCCTCCCATGGAATTCCATGATTTTGAAGGTCCCTTCCCACCCAAACCATTCCAGGATTTTGTGCTGCTGTTAAACCATGCTTGGAGCATCCAGAGCCGCTGATGGATCCATCCTCACATTCCAGTGGATCCCAGTGGATCCAGTTCCCTCTGGATGCCGCAGAAAAATCCCTCTAAAAACCAACGGGATTCCCACAGGGAATAAAGACCTCATTCCAAAAGTTCCTAAGGAATTCAAACACACCAAATCCAGGACTAATCCAAATCCAGCTCACAAACTCCCAGGAAAATTCCAAACAGGCCTAAATATCCTTGAAACTTAAAAAAAAAAAAAATCCCCAAATCCAGAATGCCAGAAATGGATGCTGGCTCCCCCCGCCCTCCAAAACCATGGATTAAAACACGGATATTTCACTTTGGGAACCAAACCAGGGAATTCAATAACCGACATTCCACCCAAAAAGGCTCCTTTGGCACCGAAACTCACGCCAGGAACCCGAGCACTTCCCCGTCCCGCCACTCCTTGGAAGGAACTCTGCCGAAGGAATTCCCAGAGAGCAAAACCTCATCCCAAACCCACCCCGGGAGAGTGACTTGGCAGGTGCGGGAGCATCTGCCGCTTCCAGAGGCTCCTCTGGCAGGAGGAGCGGATTCCAGAGGCTCACACCCATTGGACAGTCCTCAAAACTTGGCCTGGACAGGCTGGAAGGCTCCTTTTCCACAAAAAACCTTGGATATTTGGGCTGCAGGAGCTTCTGCACGCACGGGAGGAAAGGAAAACTCAGCGTTCCAACTGGAGCGGGAAAAGGGGGGAAGGAACTTAGGAATTTTTTTGGGGAATCTTTTCCAAAAAAGAACCCCAAATCAGGAGAGCCAGAACACCCCCTCCTCCCTTTTCCAAGGTTTCATCCTTACTCCAGGTGGGAGGTGGGAAACTGCAGCTCCCCAACACCACTTTTCCCTGTTTTTACAACCACGTTTCCCTAATATTTTAGGATGGATTTGGAGGTGACCTGGGCCATGTTCCCTTCCTCCGCCACGCACAGGAAACTTGGAATTCTCCCATTCAGCGCCCAAATTCCGCCACCTCCAAGGACGGATGTCTCCCCACCATTCCTGCTGGCCAAAGCCATGGAAAACGACCAACGGGAGACCCCTCCGCGCTGCAGCCATGGAATCCCTTCCGTGGAAAATCCTGGTTTTCCCTGCCCCACCACCCCTTTAGGTGGAGAGGACACTTGGATCCATTCCCAGCCTCCTCTCCGCACTGGAGGAGCTCGTTAAGTGCCGACGTTAATTTGGGGCCCTCTCGGAATCCGCAGCGGATCCATCTGGGAGAGGCTCTCCCCCGCTCCCAGTTATCCGACGGTTTGGGATGACATTCCGGGAACGATCAGGCGGCACCATCCGGGCCGGAGCTTTGGATCTGCATCCCCAGAGCCCGGTCCTGGATGCTCCTCATGGAATCCGGGAGAGATCCCAGCAATCCGGCCTTTCCGTAATTTGGGGTTTTTTTTTTTTGGGATCTCTGCTATTCAAAGTTATCCGTATGTGGTTCTGTTATCCAAAAAAAAAAAAAAAAAAAAAAAAAAAAACCAGGAAAAAATCCAGGCAAAAAACCAGGAAAAAAATCCATTGGGAAGGCTCCCAGATTGCTCAGCCCGTGGAAGCTGGACCCATCACGTTCCTGCTCCCATGCCGTGGTTTCATTCCCATTTTTCCCAGGGTTTTGTGGGCAGGAATCCCATTTGGAGGATTTAGAGCTGTTCCTGTGCTGGCTCCAGCCTGGAAAAATTCGGCTTCACCCCCAGATTTCTCCTCCCTTCTCTGGTGGTGCCGGGTCGGGAGAATTGGGGAGACTTGGGAACGATGGCCAAGGAAAGTGGGAGGCGGAACAAATCCATCACAGGGAGCCATGGAATGGTTTGGTGGGAAGGGACATCAAGGATCAGGGAATTCCAACCCTTTTCCATGGGCAGGGACACTTTCCACTCTCCCAAGATGCTCCAGGCCCCATCCAACCTGAAAATTCCAGGGATCCAGGGGCAGCCACAGCTTCTCTGGGAATTCCATCCCAGCACCTCATGGATCTCCCAGGGAAGAATCCCTTCCCAACATCCCATCTATCCCTGCCCTCTGGCAGTGGGAAGCCATTCCCTGTGTCCTGTCCCTCCATCCCTTGTCCCAAGTCCCTCTCCAGCTCTCCTGGAGCCCCTTCAGGCTCTGGAACGAGCTCCAAGGTCTCCCTGGATCCCTGTCCCTTCTCCAGGCTGGACATTCCCAGCTCTCCCAGGCTCTCTCCAGCCCTTGGAGCATCTCCGTGGCCTCCTCTGGAATTGCTCCAGCACCTCCACATCCTTCTGATGGTTGGACCTCAGAGCTGGATGCAGAATTCCAGGTGAGATCTCACCTGAGCAGGTCAGAGGGGCAGAATTCCCCCCTTTCCTTCTTCCCTGCCATGGAATGAGCCTGGCACACTGGGAATTTCTGGGATGTGAGCCCACACAGATGGGACATGTCCCACCAACACCCCAAATTCCTTCTCCTGGGAACTGCTTCCCATCCCTTCATCCCCCAGCCTGGATGCAGGAGGGAAAGGAGCAGCTCTCCAGCAGCAGGAGAGCTTTTCCACATTCCCCTCCATCCTTGTTCCAGAGAGACTTTGGGATGCTGAAATCCCTATTTTTTTTTTTTTGGGGTTTTTTTTTTGTCGGAGAGGAATTCTCCGGCCGTGCAGCAAGAATGGGAAAACATTCCTGAATCCAAGGGATCCTCTGGAGAACCGCGGGAGGAGAGGCCCAGGTGCTCCACTCCCTTGAGCCCTCCTCCTTAAAAATCTGCCACATCCCAAAATCCACGAATCGGCTGCAGCCACCTCGGGTTGTCCAGGAGCCTGTTGATCCCATTGATGGAGATTTTGTGTCCATCCCATTCACAGGATCGATGGCGCCCATCAAACAATTAAAGCTCGAAAATTCCGAGGATCCCAACCTCTGGAGGACTCAGATCGGGAAAAAGTGCAGAAATCCGCCATTAAATCCCGTTTTTCCAAGGTTTGGAAGCAGGCTGGGCACAACCAGGTTTATCAACAGCTCCGTGCTGATTCCAAAATTATATCCATGGCTCAGGGCTTTGTTCCTGTTCCTCCTCCTCCTCCTCCTCCTCCCCCGAAATTCCGGGAGAGCCACGTGGGAATAAAAGAGCCGCGTTCGTTAATTCGGGATTAAACACAAAAGATAACGGGGGAAAAAAAAATCACAGAGGCCTCCAACCTCCTGGATTTTCCATTCATCCCGAGCTATTCCGGGCTCTGCCTGCTGCTGGGCACCCTCGGAGAAAAACATTCCCGGAGCAAAATCCGACGGTTCCGTCGGCGCCGCCCCCAAAATTACCGCAGTGGCTGCTCCGGGCCTGGAGTGGCAGCGGCTCCTCCTTCCCTGTGGCAGCTCCTGGGGTAATTCCTTGCTCCTGATGGGAGCCCAAGAAAAGCTTTTTTTGGGTTTTTTTGCGGTTTTTTTTGGGGTAATATCCGTGGTTTTTTCCACAGCGGGATCGGCATCAGCTCGCGCGGAATTGCGTCGGCGATAAATGGAAAAAAAAATCCCGAAGCGCTCTCAGGTCTTGATTCCGTGTTATGGATGGAAGGAAAAGGCTTCTGGAATGTAAAAGTTGGATTTTGGATCCTAAACCTGAGGTTTGGACCCTAAAACCTGGAGGTTTGATCCTAAAATCTGAAGCTCCAATCCCAAATCTGAGGTCTTCATCTTAAACCTGAGGTTTGGATCCCAAACTGAAGGTTTTGATCCTAAGCAGAGATTTGGATACTAAACCTGAAGGTTTTGACCCCAAATTTGAGGCTTTGATCCTAAAATTGGAGGTTTTCATCCTAAACCTGAAGTTTGGATCCTAAATCTGAGGTTTGGATCCCAAACTGAAGGTTTTGATGCTAAGCCAGAGATTTGGATACTAAACCTGAAGGTTTTGATCAGAAATTTGAGGCTTTGATCCTAAATCTGAGTTTTTAATCCCAAACCTGAAGTTTTGGTCCTAAAATCTGAGGTCTGGATCTTAAGCTGAAGGTTTTGATCCTAAGCCAGAGATTTGGACACTAAACCTGAAGGTTTTGACCCCAAATTTGAGGCTTTGATCCTAAAATTGGAGGTTTTCATCCTAAACCTGAAGTTTGGATCCTAAATCTGAGGTTTGGATCCCAAACTGAAGGTTTTGATCCTAAGCAGAGATTTGGATACTAAACCTGAAGGTTTTGACCAAATTTGAGGCTTTGATCCTAAATTGGAGGTTTTCATCCTAAACCTGAGTTTGGATCCTAAATCTGAGGTTTGGATCCAAACTGAAGGTTTTGATGCTAAGCCAGAGATTTGGACACTAAACCTGAAGTTTTGATCCCAAATTTGAGGCTTTGATCCTAATTGAGGTTTTCATCCTAAACCTGAGGTTTGGATCCTAATCCTGAGGTTTCGCTCACAAATCTGAGGTTTGGATCTTAAAATTGAGGTTTGGATCGCAAATCTGAGATTTTCATTCTAAAGCTGAAGTTTTGATCCCAAACTTGAGGCTTTGATCCTAAAATCAGAAGTTTTCATTCTAAACCTGAGGTTTGGATCCTAAAATCTGAGATTTGGATCCTAATCCTGAGATTTTGATCCCAAAACTGAGGTTTTCATCCTAAATCAGAGGTTTGGATCCCAAACTGAAGGTTTTGATCCCAAACTTGAGATTTTGATCCCAAACCTGAGGTTTTGGTCCTAAAATCAGAGGGTTTCATCCTAAATCTTAAATTTGCTCCTGAAATTTGAGGTTTTGATCCTAAACTTGAAGTTGGATCCTAATCCTGAGGTTTTCCTGAAATTTGAGTTTTGATCCTAAACTTGTGGTTTGGATGCTAAACCTGAGGTTTTGATCCTAAAATCAGAGGTTTTGATCCCAAATATGAGGTTTTGATCCTAAACTTGGGGTTTGGATCCTAATCCTGAAATTTTGCTCCTGAAATTTGAGCTTTTGATCCTAAACTGTGGCTTGGATGCTAACCTGAGGTTTTGATCCTAAATCTGATGTTTTGATCCCAAATCTTAAGTTTTGATCCCAAACATGAGGTTTTGATCCTAAACCTGAGGTTTGGATCCTAATCCTGAGGTTTTGATGGTAAAATCAGAGGTTTTGCTCCAGAAATTTGAGGTTTTGATCCTAAACCTGGGGTTTAGATGGTAAACCTGAGGTTTTGATTCTAAAATCAGAGGTTTTGATCCTAAATCTTAAGTTTGGATCCCAAACTTGAGGTTTTGATCCTAAACTTGAAGTTTGGATCCTAATCCTGAGGTTTTGCCCCTGAAATTTGAGGTTTTGATCCTAAACTTGTGGTTTGGATGCTAAACCTGAGGTTTTGATCCTAAAATCAGAGGTTTTGATCCCAAATATGAGGTTTTGATCCTAAACTTGGGGTTTGGATCCTAATCCTGAAATTTTGCTCCTGAAATTTGAGCTTTTGATCCTAAACTGTGGCTTGGATGCTAAACCTGAGGTTTTGATCCTAAAATCTGATGTTTTGATCCCAAATCTTAAGTTTTGATCCCAAACATGAGGTTTTGATCCTAAACCTGAGGTTTGGATCCTAATCCTGAGGTTTTGATGGTAAAATCAGAGGTTTTGCTCCAGAAATTTGAGGTTTTGATCCTAAACTGGGGTTTAGATGGTAAACCTGAGGTTTTGATTCTAAAATCAGAGGTTTTGATCCTAAATCTTAAGTTTGGATCCCAAACTTGAGGTTTTGATCCTAAACTTGAAGTTTGGATCCTAATCCTGAGGTTTTGCCCCTGAAATTTGAGGTTTTGATCCTAAACTTGTGGTTTGGATGCTAAACCTGAGGTTTTGATCCTAAAATCAGACGTTTTGATCCTAAATCTTAAGTACGCTCCTGAAATTTGAGGTTTTGATCCCAAGTCTGAGGTTTTGATCCTAAACTGTGGCTTGGATGCTAAACCTGAGGTTTTGGTCCTAAATCAGATGTTTTGACCCAAATCTTAAGTTTTGATCCCAAACATGAGGTTTTGATCCTAAACCTGAGGTTTGGATCCTAATCCTGAGGTTTTGATTCTAAAATCAGAGGTTTGCTCCTAAATATTTAAGTTTTGATCCCAAACCTGAGGTTTGATCCACAAAAAAGTTCCCAAACCGACATCATCATGTCATCCTCGGTGGGCCCGGATTGTCCCAGCGAGGTCCTGATAAGAAAGGCCCCGTGGCAGGACTCGTTATCAGCTCCTAATTGGTAACAGCTTTTAATTACCGAAATCCACTTAATAACTCATTTTCCTCAACAACCAGATCGACAGCTCCGATAGCACCAACTCCGCTCAGATTCCGGTTTTTCACCCAATTTATGGGTTGTCTGTGGGATACCCACAAACTTCGGGGTGGGAAGCGCAGGAACGTGAGGCGCTCCTCCAATCCCCCAAGAACTCTTCCAACATTCCAAAAAACCAGAGAAGCGATCCCAAGGGTTTTTTTAGCTTGGGATAAGGAGCTGAACACTGTGGATGAATTCCTGTTTTTTTTTTTTGTTTTTCCAGGGATAGACAGAATGGCTGCACCCCATTCCTGGATCCATGTGGAGAACATTCCGGTGTTTTTATCGGGATCTTGGAGCTCCCCTTTCCCTCATCCATTCTGGCTTTTCCCGAGTCATTCCCAAGCTCCTCCTGCATCTCCCTTCCCGATTTTCCTCAGGTAGCATCCCAAGGGATGCACATCCATGACTGATCCGACATCAATCCAAGTTTCCTTCGCTGTTGGAATGACGGGGAAACAAGCTGGAAAACCAAGTTGGAATCTTCACAGCTCCATTAAATTCCTGTATTTTATCAGGAGAATCCCAAATCCCAAGAACAAGGGCTGTGCCATGTGGGTCAGCCTGGAATTCCCACCTGGAATTCCCACCTGGAATTCCCATCTGGAATTCCCACCAGGAAGCTGGACCCAAAGTAACTTTCAAAGTCCCTGAAGA
Source organism: Diglossa brunneiventris (assembly GCA_019023105.1). NCBI lineage: Eukaryota > Metazoa > Chordata > Aves > Passeriformes > Thraupidae > Diglossa > Diglossa brunneiventris. The sequence goes on along the minus strand of CM032354.1, from coordinate 155,012,876 downwards.
GATCCTGCATCATCCCAAATCCATTTTTTTGGAGAGAAGGCAAGGAATAAAGGACGTTAAGCAAGGAAAAAGCCTGGACAAATAACAAAATAGGAAAAAAAGAGGGAATATGGAATGAAGACATGAGGAATCACGTGGCAGAGAAGGAAACCGGGCTGGCAGCTCCATTCCCTAAGGATTTTCCCAGCAAAAATCCTGAACTCCGACATTCCGAGTCCCAGATTTTCCCCTCAGCTGAAAATAATTCCCTGTGGCACCTTTCCCTGCAGGATTTTTCCAGGCTCTGGCAAAGAATTCTAGGAAGGAATCCCTTCCTTGTGTCCTTGCATTTCATGAATACTTCCCTGATTTTATTTTTTTTTTTTTCAGCCAGAATCATCATTTTTGGAACATTTGTGAAATCTGGAGCCAGGAGGTGAAGTTCAGGGAATCATGGAATGGTTTGGGTTGGAAGAAACTTTGGAAAATGATCCGATCCCACCCTTTTCCATGGGCAGGGACACTTCCCATTATCCCAGGTCGCTCCAAGCCCCGTCCAACCTGGCCTTGGACACTTCCAGGGATGGGGCAGCCGTGGAATCCCCTGGGAATTCCATCCCAGCTCCTCACCACCCTCCCAGGAAAGAATTCCTTCCCAATATCCCAAATTCCCTCTGCCAGTTTAAACCATTCCCTGTGTCCTGCCCCTCCATCCCTTTCCCAAAATCCCTTTCCAGCTCTCCTTGAGGGGATCCCCTCTCCCAAGGAACAATTCCCAAAGCCTTTGGGGATCACGGGAACTCTCATTCCCTGGTAAACTTCCAGCTCTCCCAGCGCTGTTCATTCCCTAATTTTTCACAGCTTCATTAGGCAACCACATGCAAATCACTTCCCTTTTCCCTCTGCTTGCCGTGGCTCAGCATTCCAGGAAAAGGCTGGGAACGTGCCGAGGAGCGGAGCAACTTCCGTGTCAAGCCCAGGCACGGAATAAATCCTCCCAAATTCATTCCCAGAGCCCAGGGAACGACACTCCGGGCACCTGAGCAACTCCAGGGCGTGTTCGGAATTAATTATCATAAATCCTGGATATTAATTAGTTGAGTCAGGCAGGGAAATACTTGGAAAGCAGACGGGGGGGGAGGGGGTGGGGCCATCCCGATCCCATTTTGTCCAATCCCGTTTCTCCCGCGGCTGAAATGGGGATGGAAAATGTTTTGGAGCTGGAAAAGGGAGGATTTCTGCCCCTACTGATGGAATTCCCACCTGGAATTCTGCATCCAGCTCTGGGGGGTAAAAGCAGAGGGATGTGGAGGTGTTGGAGAAGGTCCGGAGGAGGTCATGGAATTGCTCCGAGGGCTGGAGAAAAGCTGGGAGAGCTGGGAATGTCCAGCCTGGAGAAGGGAAGGATCCAGGGAAACCTCAGAGCCCCTTCCAGTGCCTGAAGGGGCTCCAGGAGAGCTGGAGAGGGACTTGGGACATGGGATGGAGGGACAGGACACAGGGAATGGCTTCCCAGTGGAAAAGTGGAAATTTGGGTGGGATATTGGGAAGGAATTCTAGGCTGTGAGGGTGGTGAGGTTCTGGGATGGAATTCCCAGAGAAGCCCCTGGATCCCTGGGACTGCCCAAGTTGTTGTGCAGGACTTGGAGCCCAGATGGGATCAGTGGGATCATTTATTCCCAAGGCTGATCCCGTGACCTTTCCCAACAGGGAGAACACGCGGAATCCTCGGTGCGACTTCCCGGAACCAATTCTGGGGTTTTTTTTTCCCCTCCTCGTTAGCGGGATTGGGTTCGTTAGTGCCACACTAATGACCTCAGAACTGACCTGCCGGGGCATCCCGACGTGTCCTGAGCTCTTCCCATTCCCGCAAATTCCTGGATAATTGAATTCTGTCTGGACGCTGCCCTGCTCCACAGGACCTTGAGGCAATTCCAACAATCCCAGCCGCAGCAACCTCTTGATTCCATGGGATTTGTGTTTTCCACCAATTCCTGCATCCCTGGAGGCTCCCAAGGAAATTTTCCCCATTGGAATGCGGAGCTGAGTCATTCCCAAACACTTCCAACGATCACTGACCACCCCATCCTGGTGTTTCCCAATTTTTGTTGCATCCCTTAGGGACACATCCAACCTCCTCCGCCCTAAACCTGGATAAGGTTGGAGACTGGCTGGAATTTCCTCACAGAAAGCGGGATTAGACCTTGGAATGGGAATCATCGTCCCCGGAGGTGTTTCTGGAAAGACTTTGGAATGGGAATCACCGTCCCTGGAGGTGTTTGTGGAAAAACCTTGGAATGGGAATGACCATCCCTGGGGGTGTTTGTGGAAAAACCTTGGAATGGGAATGACCATCCCTGGAGGTAAAAATCAGGGCTGTGGTGGGATTGGGTCCCAGGTTGGGCTCGCTGATCCTGGAAGTCTTTTTTTACCTCACAAATTCCATAAATAAACTCGCAATTCCCTCAATTCCATAAATAAACTAGAGTCCAAGTGGTCCAGGCTACGAACCTGAAAACTCAAACTCCCAAACCTGAAATTTTTATCCCGAACCCAGAACCTGAGATTTTCCCTCCTGAAATCTCGGGATCCAGGGTTTGGATCCCAAGCCTGAAGTTTTTACCCCAAACCTGAGGATTCAATCCCGAACCTGAGGTTTTTCCCCTTGAAATCCTGGGATCCAGGGTTTGGATCCCAAACACTGAGGTTTGGATCTGAAACCTGGAGTTTTTACCCCAAACCTGAAGTTTTTACCCCAAACCCGAGGTTTCAATCCTGAACCAAAGTTTTTCCTCCTGAAATCTTGGGATTTAGGGTTTGGATCCCAAACACTGAGGTTTGGATCCTAAACCTGAGGTTTTGATCCGAAACCTGGAGTTTTTACCCCAAACCTGAGGTTTCAATCCAGAACCTGAGGTTTTCCTCCCAAAATCTGAGGAGACCAAGGAGATGTTGGAGCCAAATTTGGATTTAGGACGGGAAGCAGGAAGCCGAGGGAGGACACGATGGTGACACCAGGAACATCTCCTGTCCCCTGTTCCCTTCCATGGCTCCATAAATAATGCAGGAGGAAAAACTGGGATAATCAGACCCCTGAGGAAAACAGGAGCAGCTGCCAAGGAAATGAGGATTTCCTAAAAAAACCCCTCATCTCTTATCCCGACCTTTCGGAGAGCGTAGGATTTGGGAATTCCCTGGATTGGCTTTAGGTAAAAAGAGAAATATCTACAGCTTTTCTGCAGAAAGGATTTATTCCCTTTTAGAATTTGCTAATGGAAAGCTCGGAAAAAAAAAAATGGGAATTCTAGTCCAAGCCCTGCACAGAGAAGAATTCCTTCCTAATATTCCAAATATCCCTCTCCTCTGGCAGTGGGAAGCCATTCCCGGTGTCCTGTCCCTCCATCCCTTGTCCCAAGTCCCTCTCCAGCTCTCCTGGAGCCCCTTCAGGCACTGGAAGAGACCCCAAGATCTCCCTGGATCCTTCCCTTCTCCAGGTTGGACATTCCCATCTCTCCCAGCCTGGTTTTCCTCTCCTTTAATAATATTTTCCGACCATCCAACACATTTGTTCCTCCCAAAAAAACCCGAGATCCCCAGGACAATCACCTGGATATTTCTGTTTGCCCTTTTTATTGCCATAAAAATCAGCTTTTATTCAGATTTTCTGGTTTCTTTAATTTCCAAGACTCTGGTCTGAAGAGCTTGTCCTACAGTTGCTCCGTTCCCATAAAACCTTGGATCTCTCGAGGTCCCAACCCAGCCCAATCTATGATTTCTTTGCTGTAAATTATCTGATTTTTTAAAAAAATTCACCTAAACTTGACTGTCTGACCCCATTTTCTGATATTCCCACCCTTTTTCAGTGGAAGCCATTGCCTGTGTCCTGCCCCTCCATCCTTTGTCCCGAGTCCCTCTCCAGCTCTCCCAGCCGACGAATCATCCCGAATTTGCCATTCCGATGAAACCGACAACCGCAATTCCCGGGGTGGGGGAGCCGTGGATTTAAATTCCTTTGGCAAACCCAGCTCCCACAGAAAGTCGCACCCAGCTCCCGAAATTGGATTTGTTTGGGTTTTATTCCCATTGTTTGTTTGTTTTTAAAGGAGGAGGATGGGGGATACCCTTCCCTTCCCTTCCCTTCCCTTCCCTTCCCTTCCCTTCCCTTCCCTTCCCTTCCCTTCCCTTCCCTTCCCTTCCCTTCCCTTCCCTTCCCTTCCCTTCCCTTCCCTTCCCTTCCCTTCCCTTCCCTTCCCTTCCCTTCCCTTCCCTTCCCTTCCCTTCCCCCTTCCCTTCCCTTCCCTTCCCTTCCCTTCCCTCCCTTCCCTTCCCTTCCCTTCCCTCTCCTTGCTCTCTCCCAGGCTTGGCTCATCCGGCACCTCCTGAATTCCCACCGGGAATTAGGCGCGGGGGCAGCATTTTTCTGGCTCCTCAACCTCCTCCCCCGTGGGGCTAATTAATATTCCTTAAGCGCCACACCCCTAATTACAATAGACAAAAAGAGCTTTGGTCTCCCAAGTTTCTCTCGACTCCGGATTTTCCCGGCGAATTTACATTCCCGCGGAACACCCATTAACTCCGCGCTTTTAATTACGGCATCAAAACCCTCTTGATTAGAGCACAAAAAAAAAAAAAAGCCCTCAACTCTCAAATTAAGAGCACAAAAAAAAAAAAAAAAACCAAAAAAAACCCAAAACCCCTCCAGCTCATTTCCTTGGTCGCAGCTCACCAGGAAAACATTCCCAATCCCGATTACAGCATTCCAGACAGCGACACACGCCACGGGAGAGCTCGGAGATGGGATGAGGGCTCCCCTCATTAGCATAAATTAGGGTAGAGCCGATTTAGCAATGAAAGGACTTGGGGCAGCTCTGGGCCGTTGGGAGTTTTGCAGCCTTTTCCAGAGGATCCCGTCGCCTCCAGGATAATTCCGTACGGATCGCGGCCCTTGACCGCATCCGCCGGGATGGGAACAGAGCCTTCAGTGTTTCTCTGAGCCCTTTTCCATCCTCATTCTGCATGGAAAAGGGCTTGGAGAAAGCTGTCCCCTTTTCCAAGGAGTGTTTTGCTCCTGGTAATCCTTAACCATTCCCAAAATCTGTCAGCCCTGGGTGTATTCCGGAGCTGACCGCGCGAGCGCGAGGGTTTGATGGGAAGCATTAAACATGAGGGAAGATTTGACGTTCTCCTGCCTCGTTTAAAGCACCAATTCCCCTGAACCGTGATCCTAATCAAAACACAGAGGGAAAAAAAAAACCCATGGAAAATGGATGATCAGCACCAAAAAATGCAGGAAAATTGTGCTCTGAAGGAATTTCAGGATGGAGGCGAAGCTCGGCCCCGGAGCCCCCGTTGTCAAAAGTGCTCCACCTGCCCAGGAAAAGGGACCCTGGATGTCCCCTCCTTCCGTCATTCCCGCTCTCCCTGGGGCTGATTCCAGCTTCAAAGAGGGAAGTTTGGGAATTACAGCCCCACGCACCTGCAGGGTGGCACCGAGGAGCCTCTGGGGCGGCACAAAGACGGCTCTGAGTGGGAAATTAGAGAGGAAATTCTTCCCTCGGAGAGTGGGAAGGCCCTGGAATGGGATTCCCAGGGAATTCATCCCTGGAAGTGTCCAAGGCGAGTTTGGATGAGGCTTGGAGCAACCTGAGATTTTGGAAGGTTGGAAGCAGCAGGGGGGGGTGGAATTTCAGGAGGTTTTAACCCCCTTCCAACCCAAACCACTCAACAATCCCACCCTTCCACCTTTTATTACCCGAGTTTTCTCCTCCCGAGGGGAAAAAAAATCCCAAAATCCGCCAAAAACAACCGCTCCCAAACCCACTCCCGTGCCGCCGACGCCCACCTCCTTCCACGGAGAGATCCCATCATTCCTTCATCTGCCATCTCCCACCATCCCTCCGGGGCTCCTCGGGACGCTCCGGGGCCACCCCGAAGGGTCCGGTTCGGGGGGGTCCAATTCCCAAATCCGCCGGCGAGCCTCCGCACGCCCTTCCCGAGAAGACGGAGTCTCCAGAGGGCCTTGGCAGAGATCCCTCCCCTCCGGAGCCGTGTGGGTGACGGCGCTGCCCTCCCCGAGCCGGCCTCCCCCGGGATTTGGCAACAGAAAGGAACCACAGAGAAGTTTTTTGGTTTTTTTTTTTTTTCCCCTGCCTTTTTTCAGAAGAGTTTAATTATTTAAGAGTTTTTTTTTTTTTTTTTAAGTGGTGTTATTTGGGATTTTCTTGTTTTGTTTCCTTTTTTTTTTTTATCCCCCCACCCCGGAAAGTTTCCGATCTTCCCACTTCAACCATGAGTTATTCCCTAATCCTGATGTTTAAGACCAGACCAGCCTCAGATCTGCCTTTTTTCAGGTAAAAAAAAAAAAATAATAAAAGGGGGAAAAAAAATAAAAGGGGGGGAAAAAAAAGGAAAGTTGAAAAGTTTGACCTTGCTGTGCTTCGGTTCTGAACTCGCAGCTGCAGCAGATGGCTGGGGAAGGCGATGGAGAAAACGCTCAAAAATTTTAAGAATTGGGAAAAAAAGACTTGACATGAACAGAGGTTCCCCTGCCAAGCCACAAGGTGAACTCTTCGCAAGGTAAAATCCCATTTTCCCCAGGAAAAAGCAGTTTGGAAAAGACCCGGAAAGCCTCAGAGCTGTGGAGAAATCAAGATCAAATCTGGGATTCAAACCCCAGGAAAAAGCAGTTTGGAAAAGACCTGGAAAGCCTCAGAGCTGTGGAGAAATCAAGATCAAATCTGGGACTCAAATCCTAAATATTTAATATTGCTCAGGCAAGGAGTCCAAAAGTGACACCGTGTAATCCATTTTTAATGCTCTGTATTCTTCTTCTTCCCGATGTTTCTTTCTGCCTAAAAAATTTTCGGAGCGAAAATTTGTCCGGAGAGGTTTAATACGAAATTAAAATTACGGCAGGGGAGGGATTGGGAGTTTGAGGATTCTCTCAGCTGGAAGGAGCCGTGGCATAAATGAATTATTTCCTGAAAGAGGCTTTTTTTTTATTCCTTCCAGGCAGAGAAATTCCAGGGAGTCGATGCGGGCCTGGATTAGATATGAGAATTATGGATTTACACTAAAAAAAGGGAAGATTCTGAGGAGATGGAAGGAAAATGTGTTTGGTGAGGGTGGGGAGGTGATGGAATGGAATTCCCAGGGAAGATGTGGCTGCTCCTGGATCCCTGGAAGTGCCCAAGGCCAGGCTGGATTTGGCTTGGAGCGACCTGGGATAGTGGGAGGTGTCCCTGCCCGTAGAAAAGGGTGGAACTGGATGGGCTTGAAGGTCCATTCCCACCCAAACCATTCCGTGATTATCTGTGTACAATTCCACAAGAATTGCTCTGGAAAGCAGAGCAATTAATAAATTAATAAAGTGGGTCATTAATCCGGTCTCCCAGAATAAGTTTGGTCACAGAACCATGGAATGGTTTGCGAGGGAAGGGACCTTCAAGATCCGCTTGTTCCCAAGGGCAGCGACAACTTCCAGGATCCCAGGTTGCTCCAAGCCCTGCTCAACCTGGCCTTGGACACTTCCAGGGATGGAGCAGCCACAGCTTCTCTGGGAATTCCATTCCAGGGCTGCACCACCCTCCTGGGAAAGAATTCCAGCCCAACATCCCACCCAAATCTCCCTTTTCCCAGTGGGAAGCCATTCCCCGTGCCCTGTCCCTCCATCCCAAATCCTTCTCCAGCTCTCCTGGAGCCCCTTCGGGCACCGGAAGGAGCTCCAAGGTCTCTCCCCTTCTCCAGGTTGGACATTCCCAACCTCATCCGACAGAGCTGGTGACACCACACTGATATTCCATATCCTGGAGATTCCATGTCCAGACTTCCTTGCTGTATTTCTGGGCAAAAAAAAAACCCCAATCCAACAGCAGCAGCTCAACCATTCCAGCTTTTCCTCTGGGAAAAGCTTTTTCCACAGCTTAAAATGCCCGGAGGGATCTCTGTCCCATTTTTCTCTTCCTTTCCTTCAGGCTGTGTTGTCCCAATCCTGCAGCTTTTCCCCCACGGAAAAACCCAGGAATGTGTCACTTGTTTTCCTGAATTCCACCAATATTTATTTTAATCTGGTCCTAAATTAATTGGGATGGTTTTACTATCCCTGAAATTCCAGTCCTGGAGCAACACTTGCAACCGCTTTTGTGGTTCCAGTTGTCTTCAACTCATCAAAAAAAAAAAAATTAAAAAAAAAACAACTTGGAAAAAGTCACTCTGAATAATGTCTCTGCTTCCCAAACCATCCAACTGGGAAAAGCCTGACCTACTTGGCAGGAATGTGGTGAGCCTGCACTCTTCTCTTTATTTTATTTTATTTTTTTTTTTACTTTTTATTTCTTTTTAATGATTGAAGAGAATCCAAACGGGAGGCGCTGGAGAGGCGGGAATTCCGCAAAGTCGTTAAGAGACCACCAGAGGTTTGGAAGCCCCCGATCCGATTTTTTTTTCCCCTGTAATCCGAATTCCCTCCATCGATTTGCCAAAATGGGGAATTTTGACAGCTCCCAAACTGAGGTTTGGGGATGAGCAGAGGAATCCCGAGGAAAGGGCAACCAGCAGAAAAATCGGGATGGAAATTTATCAGGAAACACAAAAACTAGATGGAAAAAAAAAAAAAAAAGGAGAAGCCTAAAAGGAAAGGGGAAGGAAAATACCTGGAATTTGTTCCTTTTTAGTCCTAAAAGACTGAGGGGAAAAAAGGCTGGGACAGGATGGGGTGGAACGGAATGGGATCCTTCTCATCCTGGAGAAGGGAACGATCCAGGGAAACCTCAGAGACCCTTCCAGTGCCTGAAGGGGCTCCAGGAGAGCTGGAGAGGGATTTTGGATGAGGGATGGAGGGACAGGACACATGAATGGCTTCCCACTGTCAGAGGACAGGGATGAATGGGATATTGCGAAGGAATTCTTCCCTTTCAGGGGCTGGGATGGAATTCCCAGAGAATCTGCGGCTGTCCCATCCCTGGAAATGTCCAAGCTGAGTTTGGAGCAACCTGGGATAATGGAAAGATTGGGGGTTGGAATTCCATGATCCTTTATGTCCCTTCCAACCCAAATTCCACGATTCCACGATCCGACCACATCCCTCTCCTCATCCACATGGAAGGGGGGGGGGGGGGGGTAATGACATACCCTCATCCCAGTTATCCATAAAAACGAGTTGAGGGACAATCACTAATCCCATAAAATCCAGTCCCGAGCCACAGCTTTGGGCATGCAAATAGGTCAGGGGAACGATGCAGCACCTCGTAATTCCCAGTGGGAACAGAGCGGGTGGGATAAACAGGAATCTGCTCTTTTCCCAGGAGAATTTGGCTCCTTGCTCTCAAATTCCTCCTGAGGAACCGAATTCCTCCAGGACATTCATTTTGCAGCGCTCAAGAGCAACAAACAGGGAGAGATTTGGATCCTGTGGATGGAGAGCTGGGATAAAAAGCCAGGAAATTGCCGAGTGCTGATCCTGCTTCGCCCAGAGTGTGGAATTTTTTTGGCACCTCAAGCTTCCGGGGTGAAGGACGGTCCTTCGAGATGAATAACTCGAAATAACGGCACGGAACGAGGCAAATTTAGCAGGTTTTTTGTCCGGCTCCAAGTCAGCTGTTTGCAGCTAATTACAGGGATGTCAGGGAATTTGGGATTTGTCAGCTGGATTGAAGATAGGAGAACGTTGCTTGGGAAAATGTCTCGATTAAACTCTGCAAAAATACTGCAAAAATCCCTCAAAAAAAGAACAGGATCTCTGTGGGGTTCTGGGGGTTTTTGTTGTGGCCTTGGACACTTCCAGGGATCCAGGGGCAGCCACAGCTTCCCTGGGAATTCTATGCCAGTGGAATTCCCACTCTCACAAAAAATTCCTTTCAATATCCCAGCTATCCCTCTGGCAGTGGGAAGCCATTCCCTGTGTCCTGTCCCTCCATCCCTCGTCCCAAGTCCCTCTCCAGCTCTCCTGGAGCCCCTTCAGGCACTGGAAGGGGCTCTGAGCTCTCTCTAGATCCTTCCCTTCTCCAGGCTGGACATTCCCAGCTCTCCCAGCCTGGCTCCAGCCCTTGGAGTGACTCCATGGCCTCCTCTGGATCTGCTCCAGCAGCTCCACATCCATCTGATGTTGGACCCCAGAGCTGAGTGCAGAATTCCAGGTGGGAATTCCAGCACAGAGGCTGGGGGGTTTTGAGGGTTCTGGCTCAGGGTTTTTGTTGTGGCCTTGGACACTTCCCGGGATTCAGGGGCAGCCACAGCTTCCCTGGGAATTCTATGTCAGTGGAATTCCCACTCTCACAAAGAATTCCTTCCCGATATCCCAGCTGTGCCTCTGGCAGTGGGAAGCCATTCCCTGTGTCCTGTCCCTCCATCCCTTGTCCCAAGTCCCTCTCCAGCTCTCCTGGAGCCCCTTCAGGCACTGGAAGGGGCTCTGAGCTCTCCCTGGATCCTTCCCTTCTCCAGGCTGGACATTCCCAGCTCTCCCAGCCTGGCTCCAGCCCTTGGAGTGACTCCATGGCCTCCTCTGGATCTGCTCCAGCAGCTCCACATCCATCTGATGTTGGACCCCAGAGCTGAGTGCAGAATTCCAGGTGGGAATTCCAGCACAGAGGCTGGGGGGTTTTGAGGGTTCTGGCTCAGGGTTTTTGTTGTGGCCTTGGACACTTCCCGGGATTCAGGGGCAGCCACAGCTTCCCTGGGAATTCTATGTCAGTGGAATTCCCACTCTCACAAAGAATTCCTTCCCGATATCCCAGCTGTGCCTCTGGCAGTGGGAAGCCATTCCCTGTGTCCTGTCCCTCCATCCCTTGTCCCAAGTCCCTCTCCAGCTCTCCTGGAGCCCCTTCAGGCACTGGAAGGGGCTCTGAGGTCTCCCTGGATCCTTCCCTTCTCCAGGCTGGACATTCCCAGCTCTCCCAGCCTTTCTCCAGCCCCATGACCTCCTCTGGATCTGCTCCGGCAGCTCCACGTCCTCCTGATGGGCTTTAAGAGCTGGATCCACCCCAGGGCTGGATGCAGAATTCCAGGTGGGAATTCCAGCAGAGGGGCAGAACGCTAAAAAATTCCACTCCAAATGGTGAAGAATTGTCCAAAATTCCTCCCTCAATCTCTTGGAATTGCAGAAGCAACGCGAGAGCGGCGACAAATCAAAGCCTGGAGTTGAATTTCCATCAACACCCAAAGTCTCGAAGTTCAGGGTCATGGTGTCAACCCACTTAAGCGTGGCCTAAAATAGTTAAGCAAGAGCTGAGTCTGCACCTGAATCCTCCTGACCTTCATCCCATCCCATTAATTTCATCCCATCCCATCCATTAATTTCGATCGCTCTGAGCGTTTCATACTTGATCGCCGGGGAAGATAATTTGCTGTGCCAGCCCTGCTATCAAATCCCAGCCACCGAGCGCGGATTTGGGGCAGGGAGATCCCAAAAACTCCCCAGGGAGAGCCATTCCCAGTGAGGAATGTAAAATTTCTTCCCAGAGAAGCCCACCAGAAATCACGGATTAATAGGAAAAACCACAAAACGGGGAAAAACAGGCAAATTTTTTGATGTGAACAACAAAGGGAGTGTGGAGATTCCTCCACTTGGCAAATCTCAACTGGTGGAACGAGTTTTCCCAGTCCAACTCAGGCTTGGTGGATCAAGGAAAGGGTTGGAATTGCTTCCAAAACATTCCTGTAATGATTATAATGAAGGCAATAAAAATTCTTCTCACAGATCTGATATATTTTTTGGAGATGAGGATTTTTCCTCAAAAGCCTGGAAATATTTTTCTGGAAACCAAGCTTGTGTGTTTTTCCCTGATAACTCCTAATAAATAAAAAAATTTCCTGATAAATCTTGCTGGTGACTAAGAGACCTGGAGAGGGAATTCACTTTGGAAAAGTTGATAGGACACAGGGAACGGCATGCTCCAACAAGAGGGCAGGGATAGGAGGGATATTGGGAAGGAATCCTTCCCTGGGAGGGTGGTGGATGCCTAAATCCACACCCCTAAAAGGGATTTTGTCTTGGAACCACTTCACATCCTGCTGGAACTCAAAAACTGCTAAAAAAAAAAAAAATTTTGTAATATTTACAGAGCAGAACCGGAATCGGGAGAGGTCAGAAAGTGCTTGGCCACCCAAGGGGAGACGATTTTATTCATTTCTGTGACGTTACTTCAGGCCCTGGTGGCCGCCGAGCGCCGTTCCCCGCGGAATTTCTGAGGGAAAACTGAATCCATGGATGGAATCACCCCCGAGGAAAACGAGCTTTTATCAACACCCACGGCGGCGTCAGCGAGTGGATCTTGAGTTTTTTATTATGCAAAAAATGCATAATTCCTCGATTCCACAGGGGTTGTGCTCTCCACGGCAGAGTTTGAGCCATTTCCAGAATTTTACTTCCAGTTCAGCAGCGGGAATTAAGCAGGGATGAGTGGGGAAAAGGAGGAGGATAAAGAGTTGGAAGAAATCTGGTTTTGGAGGAATTCCCAGAGAAGCTGTGGCTGTCCCATCCCTGGAAGTGTCCAAGGCCAGGCTGGAGCAACCTGGGATAGTGGAAACTGTCCCTGACTATGGAATGGGAGTGGGATGAGATGATCTTGAAGATCCTTTTCCAATCCAAACCATTCTATGGTTTTCCCCCCTGGATTTCTACATCCTAAGGAAGCCACACTTTCCTTGGATAACTTAAAGAGGAGAAAAAACAACTCCAGCCACGCTCCTGACCCACTTCCCACCCAGTCTTGTTTCCCAGAATTATTTAACAGCATCTCCTATAGAATAACTGCAAACATCAAATTTAGAGGTGAGACAATTCAATTACAAAAAAAAAAAAATTCCAATTAAAAAAAATTCCAATTAAAAAAATCCAGGAAGCAACTCAGACCCTTGGCCAGGAGATTTCCCAAATACAGGACTTTTCTTGGCCAAACTGGGGGGTCTTGGCTTCAAAGACAGAGGTTGGCAACTGGAAAAGCAGGAAAATCTCCTTAATGGCTCTTCCAACCACAAGTTGTGGCGTTCCCTGGGTCCTGATGCTATCAGGGCTTCAAATATCCACGGGAGGGTTGTGTTATCCTGGTTTAATTCCCTGGCTTTGGTCTGGCTGGGCAATTACAGGAATTTTGCAAACACTTAATCCTTAAATGAACTCGACTCCGGGTTTAGCTTCCCGCAGAGCCCGGCGGGCGTCTCTCAAAGAGGTGATCCGTGGAAGAGCCGGTTGGATCCCATCGAGCCGGGATGGAGCCAAGCACTCCAGGAAAAATAAACAACCTGATGCCATCAGGCTTGCTCAACGCAATCCAAAGGCCGGGAGAATGAATGGAAGCACTGGGGTGAAACCTCACCCCTGTGAAGGAGGTGATTATCCAAAGCTGCCAGACAATAGCCAGGTCCTGCTTTCAGCCTTCCTGAAGACACAGGGAAGGACAAAACAGCCTCATCCCATTTTCAAGAGGTTCAGGAGTTCTGAGGACCCAAATGAAGCCACTTCCACTAGGCTGCTGCCTTGTTTGGATGTGATAAATCCCTTCAAAGAAATAAAAACCTGGCTTTGGCTCAGAACTAATCTGCATTGGTTAGAATCAGTGCACCAGACAGGATCCAGGTCCTGCTTCCCAAAGACACAGGGAAGGATAAAACAGCCCCATCCCATTTTCAAGAGGGCTCAGGAGTTGCGAGGACACAAACGCAGCCATTTCCGCCAGGCCGCGGCCTTGTTTGGATGTGATAAATCCCTGGAAAGGAAGAAAAACCCAGCTCTGGCTGGGAACTAATCAATGCAGATTAGTCCATGTACCAGGCAGAATCCAGGTCCTGCTTCCCAAAGAAGGACAGGGAGGGATAAAACAGCCCCATCCCATTTTCAAGAGGCTCAGGACCTCCTAACTTCTGCTAGGCCGGGGCCTTGTTTGGATGCAATAAATGCCTGGAAATAAAGAAAAACCTGGCTTTGATTGGGAACTAATCTGCATTGGTTGGAATCAGTGTGCCAGACAGGATCCAGGTCCTGCTTCCTGAAGAGGCAGGGAGGGAAAAAACAATCCCATCCATTTTCAAGAGGCTCAGGAGTTCTGAGGACAGAAATGAAGCCACTTCTGCTAGGCCGTGGCCTTGAGTGGATGCAATAAATCCCTCAAAAGAAAGAAAAACCTGGATTTGATTGGGAACTAATCTGCATTGGTTAGAATCAATGCACCAGACAGGATACAGGTCCCGCTTCCTGAAGACATAGGGAGGAATGAAATAGCCCCATCCCATTTTCAAGAGGTTCAGGAATTCTGAGGACACAAACGCAGCCACTTCCACCAGGCCGCGGCCTTGTTTGGACGTGATAAATCCCTGGAAAGAAAGAAAAATCTGACTTTGCTGGGAACTAATCAATGCAGATTAGTCCAATGTACCAGGCAGAATCCAGGTCCTGCTTCCCAAAGAAGGACAGGGAGGGATAAAACAGCCCCATCCCATTTTCAAGAGGCTCAGGACCTCCTAACTTCTGCTAGGCCAGGGCCTTGTTTAGATGCAATAAATGCCTGGAAATAAAGAAAAACCTGGCTTTGATTGGGAACTAATCTGCATTGGTTGGAATCAGTGTGCCAGACAGGATCCAGGTCCTGCTTCCTGAAGAGGCAGGGAGGGAAAAAACAACCCCATCCATTTTCAAGAGGCTCAGGAGTTCTGAGGACAGAAATGAAGCCACTTCTGCTAGGCCGTGGCCTTGCGTGGATGCAATAAATCCCTCAAAAGAAGAAAAACCTGGATTTGATTGGGAACTAATCTGCATTGGTTAGAATCAATGCACAGACAGGATACAGGTCCCGCTTCCTGAAGACATAGGGAGGAATGAAATAGCCCCATCCCATTTTCAAGAGGTTCAGGAATTTTGAGGACACAAACGCAGCCACTTCCACCAGGCCGTGGCCTTGTTTGGACGTGATAAATCCCTGGAAAGAAAGAAAAATCTGACTTTGCTGGGAACTAATCAATGCAGATTAGTTCAGTGTACCAGACAGGATCCAGGTCCTGCTTCCCAAAGAGGCAGGGAGGAATAAAACAGCCCCATCCCATTTTCAAGAAGCTCAGGAGTTCCAAGGACACAAATGAAGCCACTTCCGCAAGGCCGAGGCCTTGTTTGGATGTGATAAATCCCTGGAAAGAAAGAAAAACCCAGCTCTGGCTGGGAACTAATCTGCTTTGATAAGAATCAGCGTGGGAACTGGGAGCTCCAGTAACAACCAGTCAAAGTCTATTTATACAAGACATCCCTGCCAGGGATCCATAGGAGAACTGACACCGGGAAGTCTGCAGGGGGAAAAATCTCCATTAAGGCGCTTGTTTCAGCAAATGAGGATCTGGGGAAAAGCAGTTTCAGCACTTTCATGGAGCTCTGTCTAAAAACTGTTGTCTCACTGGATGTTTTTATCATGGAATTATGGATTTTGGATGGTAGCGATCGTGATGGTGAGGCCCATACCAGATTATTTGGAAATGGGATGAGTTTTGCATCCAAATCCAGGTCTCGCTCTGGGCGTCCATTCAAGGCTTTACCATGAGGGTGAACTCCAGGTGTTTTGTCATTTCCACACCTGTACAGCCATGGAATCCACCCTTTAGTACGGAATTCTTACTGATCAGGCCATTCCAATTAAATGAATATTAATTCCTTCAGGGAGATTTAGAGGGAAGAATCCCAGACAACACGCTAACTACAACTAATCAATAATTTTATTTTGTTTATCCCCAATTTTTTGGACCCTTTTTATCCAAATCCCAAGTTCTTCAGAGCAACTCCTCTACCACATCCGAGGCGTGAGCGGTGAGCTCCGCACCCGGAATTCCACATCCATTCAACACCAACTTCCTTCCGCTGTAGCTCTTTGAACGTGATGAATAAAAAAATCGGGATAATTCCTGAGGCAGACAATGATATTCCAGCTTTACCACCCGCAGCTCCGGCACGCATTTCATTAGGAACTCACAACACGGCCTGCCTTTGAGCTGATCATTTTATTGTCGGAGTCGCATTCCCGCTCGGAGCTGAGCACGTGTCAGAAAAATACTCAGGTGGGTTTCTCGGGGATAATTTTTTTGTTGTTTTAGAAGCAAATTACCTCAAATTAAGATACTGAACAAGCTAAGGCTGAGTCACTCACTGGAGACAGCTGGGAATGTCCAGCCTGGAGAAGAGAAGGATCCAGGGAGAGCTTGGACCCCTTCTAGTGGCTAAAGGGGCTCCAGGAGAGATGGAGAGGAAATTTGGGCAAGGAATGGAGGGCAGACACAGGGAGTGGCTTCCCACTGCCAGAGGGCAGGGATAGATGGGATTTGGGAAGGAATTCTTCCCTTGGAGGGTGGTGAAGGGCTGGGACGGAATTCCCAGAGAATTTGTGGCGTCCCCATCCCTGGAAGTGTCCAAAGCCAGGTTGGAGCAACCTGGGAGGGTGAAAGGTGTCCCTGCCCATGGCAGAGGGGGTTGGATTGGGATGATCTTGAAGGTCCCTTTCCACCAAACCATTCCATAACTCCACATTAATTTCATGTGTGATGTGACACACCCCCACCCATTCTTCCCAAACAACTTTGGATTCTTTTCTCCCAGAAAACAGCCCTCCCAAAAAATCACTTTTGACAACACACGAGAACATCGGGGTCGGCTCTCAAAAAACAACCAATCTCCATCTGAATTTCAGGCATTTTTGACACAATCTCTCTGCTGTCAGAAATCAATCCCAACTCCTAACGATTCATCTCACTCTCTCACAGCAACTGCTTTGGTGTTTTGTTATTCCCTAAAATCCTCTGCACTTTTCCTTCCACACTTTTCCTTCCTTTTTTGATCAACAAACCCATCAGAGGCGCCATCACGTGCTCCTGAAGTGCCCTCAGGTTCTAAAATAAGAATTTTATCTTCAAAACCGAGGATATATTTGAAATTCCGAGATAATTTCAGGAGGCTCCAGTATCAGGTGATGCAAATAAAACAAAAGTCCTTCAGATTCCTGCTCTGTGCTGAGGTTTTGAAACTTCAAATCCTGTCTGGGGTGTGTTTTGTGAGCCCAAAATTCCACAAAAAAAATGCATATTCGGGTCTAAATCCTATCTGTTATTTTTCAAGCCCCTCATGTCACTATCCCAAGATTCCCCATGCACTTTATTTTCTGTATCCATAATTCTCTGGAGCGAGGCACTGTTGGATAAATCGCTGTTTATTTCCCTGTTAAGTTATGAATTCATAAACAATTCCTCTGCTCTACCCCTCGCTGTGACTGGCGAGGGAGCTGTGTGGAATTAACAGGAAATGGGGTTGGGATTCGAGAGGAAAACTCAAATAATCAAGCACGAGTTTATTGTGAACTTCAAATTACCCCAGACATTCCTAAAGCACTGGAAATTTTGGAGCTGCAGCTCCGGAGGGGAAAATCAGGGCTGTGTCCTTCATCCTCTGCATGGATTAAAAGCTTCCTCTTCCTCACCTGCCTCTGGGATGTGTGGAAATTTAGGACAATCCATTCCCTGGCGCTGAGCAAGGATTCAAATCTCTCAGAAAAGAAAATTAAAAGGTCTCAAAATAGGGGGAAAAAAAAAGAGTTGATGCGAGACTGTCAAAGCACTGAGAGACTCAAATTTAGATTTTTGTCAATTAGGCAGTTTGGACTTTTTTTTTTTCTGGCAGCTTTTAATTTATTTATGGAATAATTAGGGATAAAATGATTAAGCAATGGTGAAAATTCTCTTCGTGAAGTTATAATGAAAAATGTGGAAGAAAGCAAAGAGCAGAGCCTTGAACTCTGTTCTGGCTGTCCGATATCTGAGAGCAGCATAAATTTTCTTATTTTAAAGCCAACTTCATTTTTAAGGGCGGCCTTTAATTACAATTATTTCCTTTAACCTTGACAGCTTCCCATTTTATTGGATATTATTGGATATTAGCCGGTAGAGCTCTTCATCTCACCCTAGGAAGTTACAAAGTAGTTCTTGGAGAGTGCAATAAAACTCCATTTCCAATTTAAATCCAATTTTAGGAGGGGAATTGTGCACCCACACTTCCGCTCCGGCGGATAATCAGGAACTGCTTCTCTTATAAAGGACATTCCTGTAAGGAATGGTGGGGAAAAAATCCCAGAATGGTTTGGATCCGTGGGATCATCCAGTTCCATGAATCTGGAATTTTTCCACACTTCCTGGTGTCTCAGGTTGCTCCAAGCCCTTTCCAACCTGGCCTTGGACAATTCTAGGGATGGGGCAGCCACAGTTTCTCTGGGAATTCCATCCCGGCCCCTCACCACACAGGGAAAAATCCCTTCCCAATTTCCAGGATAAACCAAATATTTTTCCAGTCCCAGCCTCCCTCCGGCTCACGCGGATCCGCAGGGTCACCTCTGTCCCGATTTATTCTGGAAACCATTAACTCGAGGATCCACGTGGGGCCTCTCCAACCCTTCTCCACAGAAATGGAAACAAGAACTGAAATCAAGGAATTGCAAGGCAGCAATTCCAGCACCACAGCTGAAGAGCCCCGACACATCCAAATGGAATGGAATCATGGAATTCAGTCGTTTGCTGGTGAAGATGGGAGAACCCTCACAGGGCCAGAACAGATCCGTGTTTTTCCAGCTCTGGCAGCAGCAGAGCTGTTTCATAGGATTATGGAACGTTTTGGGTTGGATGGGACATTCAAATATTCCAGTTCCATGGGCAGGGGCACTTTACACTATCCCAGGTTGCTCCAAGCCCTGTCCAAGCTGGAACACTTGCAGGGATGGGGCAGCCATGGATTTTCTGGGAAAGCCATGCCAGGGTCCTCTCCCTTGTTCCAAACTCATCTCCTGCTCACTCCTGTGACATTCCCAATTCCCAGCCTGGGAAGTTTTCATTCCCTCTGGATTCACTGAACCATCATCCTCCTGAATCCACAAACATCCCACTCCTTAATTACCCAACTTTTCCATAACTGCAGCAGTTCCAGCCTTCCCATGGTTGTTACCATCCTCTATCCAGACAAATCCCTAATAATTCCCTAAGAAAAAGGCAATTAATCCTTGTCCGGGTCCTTTATGGTGCAAACATCCAATAGAAACACATTCCTCTGGAATCTGATTTATCTCCGTTTCAGCTCAAAACCACAATTCAACCTCAATCCTCCGTGCAAAAATCAGCTCCAGAGGATTCCTCCCAGTGGATCCACCCAGAAATTCCCTAAAAAACACAGCAGGAGAGCTCATGCCTGGGTAGGAGGAGCTGGAAAAGCTCTCACACCCCCCAGAAATTGAGTTCTGGATCCTAAAAGAGCTTTTTTTTCATGGAATGAGAGAACACCTGAGGCTCGCAGGCGCTTCTGGAGATCACCTAACCCAACCTCTCTGCTCATGGAAGGCCCATCCAGAGCGGATGGATCAGGATTGTGTCTGGTTGGATTCTGGACATCTCCAAGGATGGAGATTCCACGAGCTCTCCAAATTATTCATGGACCTTCCAACACTTTCTCCACTGATGAATAACAGAAAAGGATTCACACCTGGAACTTCTAGAGGGACCTTCAAGGAAGGAATTTGGGAGGAATGTTGGAAGGAACCATGGAATGGTTCAGTTTCGAATAGACCTTAAAGATCAACCAGATCCAGCAACCAGGAATTGTGGTGTCACGTGGGAATTGTTGTGTCACACGGGACACCTGTGACAACTGCAGAATGACAAAATTAGGAAATTCAATCAGGAAAATCAAAATTAGGAGCAACATTAGGAGCAAAATTCACAGAGTTAGGAAAATCCGAGACCAGATTTGGGACAAAAGGAACACTTTGGACAAGTGTCACCTTTTGAAGAGCCTCAGAAATCCAAACCACAGAACATTTCCCCCCAAGTCCCCCAAAAATAAAGGAAATCAGGACTAGATTTCCATTTTTTAGGGAATACAATGGATTGAGGATATTCATTTTCTCTTCCACAGAATTCCCAACAGTTCAGAGACACCTCTTTTATCCTGTCCTGGGGTTTTCTCTCCCATCAGGAGCCTCCCCCCCGGCAGCTCCATCAACCACCACGATCCTCCCTCCTCGCCCCGGATTCCGGTCGGCACTCGGGCCCAGGAAATGAAAGGACCATTGTGAAGCTCCCTGAAAATTTAGGAAATTCAGGAAATTCATGCAGTTTGGAAAATCCAAAACCAGATTTGGGACTAAATGGAAAACCTTGGACAAATGTCACCTTCGAAGGGCCTCAGAAATCCAAACCACAGAATATATTCCCACAAGTCCCCCAAAGATAAAGGAAGTCAGGACTAGATTTCCCATTTTTTAGGGAATACAACAGATTGAGGATCTTAATTCCCTCTTCCACAGAATTCCCAACAGTTCAGAGACGCCTCTTTTATCCTGTCCTGGGGTTTTCAGTGCCATCAGGAGCCTCCCCCCCCGCAGCTTCATCAACCACCACGATCCTCCCTCCTCGCCCCGGATTCCGGTTGGAACTCGGGCCCAGGAAATGAAAGGACTATTGTGAAACTCCCTGAAAATTTAGGAAATAAACTGTCTGAAAATTTAGAAAATTCAGGAAAATAATGGAGTTAAGAAAACCCAAAACCAGATTTCGTACAAAATTAACACCTTGGACAAATGTCACCTTTTGAAGAGCCTCAGAAATCCAAACCACAGAACATTTCCCCCCAAGTCCCCCAAAAATAAAGGAAATCAGGACTACATTTCCCATTTTTAGGGAATACAACAGATCGAGGATATTCATTTTCTCTTCCACAGAATTCCCAACAGTTCAGAGACACCTCTTTTATCCTCTCCTGGGATTTTCACTTCCATCAGGAGCCTCCCCCCCGGCAGCTCCATCAACCACCACGATCCTCCCTCCTCGCCCCGGATTCTGGTCGGCACTTGGGCCCAGGAAATGTAAGGACTACTGTGGAACTCCCTGAAAATTTAGGAAATAAACTGTCTGAAAATTTAGGAAATTCAGGAAAATAATGGAGTTAGGAAAATCCAAAACCAGATTCGGGACAAAAGGAACACTTTGGACAAATGTCACCTTCGAAGGGCCTCAGAAATCCAACCCACAGAACATATTCCCACAAGTCCCCCAAAAATAAAGGAAATCAGGACTAGATTTCCATTTTTTAGGGAATACAATGGATTGAGGATCTTAATTCCCTCTTCCACAGAATTCCCAACAGTTCAGAGACGCCTCTTTTATCCTCTCCTGGGATTTTCACTTCCATCAGGAGCCTCCATCAACCACCACGATCCTCCCTCCTCGCCCCAGATTCCGGTTGGAACTCGGGCCCAGGAAATGAAAGGACCATTGTGAAGCTCCCTGAAAATTTAGGAAATTCAGGAAATTCATGCAGTTTGGAAAATCCAAAACCAGATTTGGGACTAAATGGAAAACCTTGGACAAATGTCACCTTCGAAGGGCCTCAGAAATCCAAACCACAGAACATATTCCCACAAGTCCCCCAAAGATAAAGGAAGTCAGGACAACATTTCCCAGTTTTAGGGAATACAACAGATTGAGGATCTTAATTCCCTCTTCCACAGAATTCCCAACAGTTCAGAGACGCCTCTTTTATCCTCTCCTGGGATTTTCACTCCCATCAGGAGCCTCCCCCCCGGCAGCTCCATCAACCACCGCGATCCTCCCTCCTCGCCCCGGATTCCGGTTGGAACTCGGGCCCAGGAAATGAAAGGACCATTGTGAAACTCCCTGAAAATTTAGGAAATAAACTGTCTGAAAATTTAGGAAATTCAGGAAAATAATGGAGTTAGGAAAACCCCAAATCAGATTTCGTACAAAATTAGCACCTTGGACAAATGTCACCTTTTGAAGAGCCTCAGAAATCCAAACCACAGAACATTTCCCCCCAAGTCCCCCAAAAATAAAGGAAATCAGGACTAGATTTCCATTTTTTAGGGAATACAATGGATTGAGGGTATTCATTTTCTCTTCCACAGAATTCCCAACAGTTCAGAGACGCCTCTTTTATCCTCTCCTGGGATTTTCACTTCCATCAGGAGCCTCCCACCCGGCAGCTCCATCAACCACCACGATCCTCCCTCCTCGCCCCGGATTCCGGTCGGCACTCGGGCCCAGGAAATGAAAGGACCATTGTGAAACTCCCTGAAAACATCTGGCCGAGCACCCACTCCCTCAATGCCCGCCTTGTTCCGCCCGCCACATCCCGGGATGAGCCATTCCAAGGGGGTGAGGCAATCTCGGAGAGGTTCACAACTTTAAACTTCCATTTCTCCAGCCCAGACCCGGGATAAATTTTGAGTCCTCAAACGAGAGCAGAGCTGCAAATTTTAAGTTTTCTGCAGAACCTCAGCCCAAATTCCCTTTTTTTTTTTCCATCCCCACTTAACCTTTCACCTGGAACAACTGAAATATTGAGAGGACGAGGAATCAAATGTTCAGGAGGGTCTTTTGTCTCATCCCTCCCATCGCTGATCCCTGTTCATCATCACCACGCAAATGATTTAAATTGGGATGGGCTCGTTTGTCCATCAGCTGGGAAGCTGGACAAAGCCAGAGCGGGATCTTAGGAACATCAGGGATAAAGTTACGGCTGTTGCTTGGCACCACCTCTTTATTCTGAGAGGAACAAATTCAGACCTTTGTTTAAACAAAGAGATGCCCAGGGAGGGAGGAATTAAACCCAGCTCCACCAGAACCAGGCTGGTGTCTCCAAATTCCTTGTGTTTTCCTTCTTGGGTCTTCCCTGAACACCCTGAGGTGCCATCACTGTGATGCTGGTTAAAAAAAAAAAGGGATTCAAAGGAATTTTGTGTGGCCTTGGAACCAAATCCACGTCCAAAGCTCATATTTGGGACAAAACAAGGATTTGGGACAAATATCAGCTTTTAAGCAGCTTAAAAACCCAACCAATGCAACATTGACCCTAAAGTCTCACCAAAACAATGGAACAAGAGCCAAAACCTGCTCTCCCAGCAAAACCTCCACATCCTTTGCTCCTCCAACAGCTTTTCCATCTCTTTAGGCCAGGAAGGAAGGTTGGAAGGTGACACCACCCAAAAATCAACCCCTCATCCAAGAGGAGATGCTCTGTGACGCTTGAGACACAGGGATTTGGTTTAGTGTGGGCTTGGCAGTGCTGGGTTAATGTTGGGCTCCGTGGTCTCAGAGGGCTTTTCCCATCATGATTCCACAATTCCAGGAATTTCCAGGCAGAATGCCGAACCCAGATCGGCACCAGATGAAGTCACAGGGATAATGGACATGGCAGGGAATCATGGAAAAATGGAATATGCTGAGCTGGAAGGGACCTATGAGATCAACCAGATCCAGACCTTAGGAATTGTGGCATCCCATGGGAATTGTGGTGTCCAATGGGACACCTGTAACAGGTGTAGAACAACAAACCCTGGAGCAAGTTTAGGAAATTCATGGAGTTAGGAAAATCCGAGACCAGATTTCGAGGTCCCACGAGGTCTGTCCCTGCCTGCAAATTTCACTCAGAATCTGGGATATCTGGGACATTAAGTTAGGGAATCCGTCCCATCCCATCCCCATTCCCATCCCATCCCTTTCCACTACCACCATCAAGTGCCACAGAAATAACGCCCCGTAAATTCCCAAAAATGGGGTTTAGTCCTTAAAACCAAGGGACTAAACCCAGCCTGCGCTACAGAAGGGTTTAGCAAAGCCAGGGATGAGACCTAATCCATGCGAGAGGTCTCCCAGTTTTTCTGGAGGATTTCTCCCTCCTTCCAACTTTGTAAATTGAAGGATTGGCCTCAGGACAAAGAAAGCCTGGAAAAAATCTCTTCCCTCGAGCAGATTCTGGCTTTAAGGAATGATTTTCCAAGGTTGAATTCCGATGGAAAAGGGCTGAGAGAAGAGGACGTCAGCATCCAAGTTTTACCCAGAGTGATTCCACAAATTCCAAATATTGTCACCAGGAGCCACCAGGGATGAAAATTTTTTCCACAAATAAGGAGAGTTTTGCTTTTACAACCACTTTCTCCGTGTTGAGAGGATGAGGAGACAATAAAAACATGGAATCACAATAAAATCATGGAATAGTTTGGGTTGGAAAGAACCTTCAAGATCATGGAATTCCACCACCCCTGCCACGGGCAGGGACACCTTCCACTGTCCCAGGTCGCTCCAAGCTCCATCCAAGATGGCCTTGGGCACTTCCAGGGACGGGGCATCCACAGCTTCTCTGGGAATTCCATTCCAGAGCCTCACAGGGTGTGGAATTCCTTCCCAGCTTCCCACCTCTGAAGGTTTGAAACCATTCCCTGTGTCCTGCCCCATCATCCTCAGAATAATTCCGGTTGGAAAAGACCTTGGAGATGTCCCAGCTCCAAAACACCAACCCTCAAAACCCACCCACTCCTCCTCACGTTTGGGACCAAATTCCCGAGGGTTCCTCCCGAGCCAGCGGGTCACGGGAGCCGCGACAGCTTGTGGATGACAAATCCCTTTTCCCTCAGGGAAAAACGTTCCCGTTGGCTCCTCGGGAAAACCGTGACGCTGATGACAAGAGGGTGCCATATTTTTAGAAAGGGACTTTTATCACTTGTTCTAAATTTTATCTTCAACTCCGGTTCACCCAGCTGGGAGATGCTACTCCATGGAAGCGCGGATGGGGAGGGATGTGGCAGAATTCCCACCGGCTTTGCAGGATTACTCACAGAGGAGCACAAAATGATTCATGTTTGTCCTTCTAGAAAAGGAAATTTTTTTGTCCATGGAGATCTCATGGATCAATGTTTCCTGCTGGCCAGAACTTCCATCCAAAACGTTGGAATGGAATTCTGGGGGAGAATTGGGCCTAAAAAAAGAATTGGATGCTAATTGGGAATATGTCAATCGTGTTGGAAGAGCAGACTGGAGGGATGGAGCATGCCCAGAGATGGGAATGGAGCTGGGAATGGTCTGGAGAACCAGGAGAGGCTGAGGGAGCTTGAGAGGCTCATCCTGGAGGAAAATTGGATCAAAAGGATCTCAGGGTGGATCCAGGTGGGGATCAGGATCTGGTCCCTGAAAACAAGGGACAGGATGAGAGGAAACGGCCTCAAGCTGTGCCAGAGAAGGTTTACAGTGGATTTTAGGGAATATTCCTCCAGGAAAGGGCTTTCCAGCATGGAATTCATGGAAAACAGGGAGTTTGCGGCCTCTGGAAGGAGGGCAGGAACTCAGGGCAAGGATGGTGGGAGGTTGGTCAGGGAGAAAATGGGAAAGGGAGCAAATCCCAACTGGAATTAATCTGGGTTCTTGCAGCTAAAAGGCAATGGAAGATGTTCCCATGGATCCATGGAAAATGGGGCAGAGGGGAATCTCCACCTTTTGTGGGATGGACGGGGAAAGGGGACAAAGGATGAGGGAAAGGCTGAGGCACTTCCTGACTCCTTCCCCTTGGCTGGGAAGGGATTTCCAAGGAGCATCTGAGGGAGCTGGGGGGCTCATCCTAGAGAAAAGGGGGATTGGAGCTCCCCCTGAATTCCCACCTCACAAGAAATTGAGCTCTCCCGGAATTCCCAAGCTCACAAGAGGTTCAGCTCCTGTTGAATTCCCAACCCCACAACAGGTTGAGCACCTCTGAAATTCCCAACCCTAAAAGAAGCTGAGCTCCTGCTGAATTCCCAGCCTCACAAGAGGTTGACCTCTCCCAGAATTCCCAACCCCACAGGAGTTTGAGCTCTCCTGGAATTCCCAGCCTCACAAGAGGCTGACCTCTCCCAGAATTCCCAACCCCACAGGAGTTTGAGCTCTCCTGGAATTCCCAACCCCACAAGAGAGCAGCCTCAATCCCAGAAAGGGAGGTTGCTGGCATTTTTTCCAGCGCTTTGAGGCCTCCCAGGAAAACACCCACCTCTGTCCCAGCCCTCACAACATTTATTTGTTCCCCGGCCATATTTCGGCTCCCGTGACATCATCCCATGGCTCGAACATCACAGGGAGAGAAAGGAGGAGTAATAAAAGGAATATTCATCCCTAAAGGTTGTCAGGGCAGGGAAACCCACTCGCCTGGTGGATTCCGGGAAAGCGTAGGAAGAGCAGGCAAAATGCTAAAGTTTGACATTCGTGGATTTCCCGCCGGGAGCCCGTTCCCTCTACAGCAATGATATCTTGTCACACCGCCTTTTAAAATTCTCCGGCCGCCTCCCAGAGTTTTTCCGGGCAAAGGTGGGAATTTCAGTTAAGGAAAACACAATTTGCTTCACCTCCATCAAAAAAAAAAAAAAAAAAAAGAAAAAAAAGAAAAATAAAAGGTGACTTGGGAGAGTCAAAATGAAATGTTTGAAATATTTTGGGTACATTAACTAAAAGGCCATGGGTGGTGACTCCACCACGCTCCGTGACCTCTTTTCCTGGCCATCCCTTGGGAGGGACGGATTTGTGAATAAATTCTTAGTCAGAAAGAGCCACAAAACTCTGTTACAAAAGCCATATTACAAAACATTCCCAAAAAAAAACCCAGGGAGTGGAGCACGGCCCAGTCCACAGGCAGGATACCATGACTTTGTTCATTCCGAGGGATTATTGTTAAACCCTCCTTAATTAGGGCTTTACTCTGCTAATTCCATTTAATAAAATTAAAGGTTCAGTTTGGTCCTGGACCTCATCAAAAGGAAGTTGGGGGAAGTTGTTTCCACCCCTGGAAAATCCAGATGCAGCTTCTGGACTGAAGGGTTGGGAATGCCAGGACAAGGGGGGGCTTTAAACGGACAGAGGGTGGGTTTATATGGAATATTGGGAAGGAATTCCTGGCTGGGAGGGTGATGAGGTGCTGGAATGGAATTCCCAGAGAATCTGTGGCTGCTCCATCCCTGGAAGTGCCCAAGGCCAGGCTGGACTGGGCTTGGAGAAGCTTGGGATAGTGGAAGGTGTCCCTGCCCATTGCAGAGGGGTGGGACTGGATGATCCTTGAGATCCCTCCCAACCCAAACCATCCCATCATTCCATGATTCCATCATTCCACGATTTCATGACTTGCTCCAAGCCTGCCATACGGGTTGCTCGTTAGCTGCTCCGGAGCTAACGAAGCTCATCAAGACTCCTCAGGTGCAAAATCCACCAGGCACGGAGAGAAATTCCCGATCCATTGGGGAGCCAGCCAGGAGCCCTCGCTCTGCCAGACTTACAGGACACAGCTAAAAACGCCTTTAGGACGTCCTAAAACCACGAGGGATGATCCAAGCTGCTGCAGGGTGATTTTAATGATCTCCCAGTAATCCCTTAAAGCACCACATTAGGACAGATCCGTCCTTTCGGGGCCACCTGGAATCCTGGAGGATCAGGAAAAGGATTCTTGCCCTGGGCTTCCAACCAAATCTCTTTTTCTTGTTTGTTTGCTTGCCTTAAATATCACCTAAAAACCTGTGCTGACCTTTCCAGCTGAAAGGACGGCTCTGTGCTGTTAATAGCTGGAATTTGTGACCTTGGAGGTCTTTTCCAAACAAAACAATTCCAGCAAGAACAGCAGCAATATTTTGGTTCAGAGGAAGTTTGGCATCGCTATTCTGCAACAGGGGACGTCACTTGGATTCTCCTGCCTCTGCTAATTGAAATTCCTATAAATTAGAATTAAATTAGATTTCTTCAGAAAGGTACCAAGCTCAACAGGAGCCCTCAGAGAAACACTGCTGTTACAATTTGAAATGGAATCGTGGAATGCTTTGGGTTGGAAAAGACCGTCAAGATCGTCTCGTTCCAACCTCGCTCCACCATCCCAGGTTGTTCCAAGCCCCGTCCAACCGGGCCTTGGACACTTCCAGGGATCCAGGGGCAGCCACAGCTCCTCTGGGAATTCCATTCCAGCCCCTCACCACCCTCGCAGGGAGGAATTCATTCCCAACATCCCAAATTCCCTCTGTCAGTTCAAGCCATTCCCCTTGTCCTGTCCCTCCAGGCCCTTTCCCAAAGATTTCAGCCAAATCAAACTTCCCATGGGAAGCAAAGGAAGCAAATCCATCGGCCACATCCCTTCCCTCCAGGATCCCACCGCCAGCATCCCGTTACTCCTGACCCTGGGAAGGGAGCCCAAGTCCCTCCAGCCTGGAAAAGCCTCTGGAGCGATGGCTCTGCCCAAACCAAACCCCACGGCCTTGGAATTCACCTCTCCGGAGAAAAGCTGCCCGGACAAAGGGATCGGGATAATCAGGGGATGGAACCAGGTGGGTTTTAGGGTCCTTCCCAACCCAAACCATTCCATGAGGATTTAGGAGCCAAACAGTTCACCTCAATAGGGCCAAACTTTAAAGGGAATTTTTGGGGTTTCTTCCTGGGCCTGCTTCGGCCTGTGCACACCAGGACGCTCCGAGCCTTCCTCTCCTCCCAGTTTTGTTATTCCCTGGCAGGATTGCTCAAGAGGAAAGGACTCAGGTGTGGGGTGAAATTATATTTCTAATAAATTATTATTAATTTCTCGAGGGCTGAAATTACATTTTCCACTCCCAAAATCCGCTGTTACTCAAGAGGACTTTGTGAATTCCTGTGGTTCCCAGGTGGGACAAGAACAACATTTCCCAATTTCCCAAGGAAAAGGGAAGGACAAGGACAAGGACTCCTTTTGGAGAAGCCAAGCAAACAGAAATGAAGATTTTATGAATGAATATTTTTAAATTTATATTTTATTTTATATAATATTTTATATTTATGAATGAATTCATTTTTTATGAATTTAGAAACTATTCAGGCTTGTGTGAATAGTTTCTAAATTCCTAAAAAAATGAATTCATTCATAAATATAAAAATATTTATTTCCTGGAGAGCCAGGAAAGCAAATTCACCGACATGGGGGAAAAAAAATCATCCCAAAAAATGCTCTCCAGTCCTGGAGCAGTTTGTTCTCCAGCTTCATTCCTTAAGGTTGGAATTGCAACAGGCTGGGGGGGAACGGAGAGGGAGCAGCGTGTTAAAAAATGGGATTAAAACGTCAGCACTCCAAGATTTGGGCTGTGGACACGCAGTGGAATAAATGGGATTGGATTTTATTCCCAGCGTGTGCAGCAAACAGGGAAAAAAAAACCCATCAGAGCATCACAGAAAAGGTCGTGGTAGAGCAAATGATTTTTACAGCATTAAACGCCACGGTGGACACCGGCCAAATCCGATTTTGTTACGGATTCGTGGAATGGTTTGGGTTGAAATGGATCTTAAAGCTCCTCTCCTGTCGCGGGCAGGGACACCTTTCACCATCCCAAGTCGCTCCAAGCCCTGCCCAAGCTGGCCTTGGACAATTCCAGGGATTCAGGGGCAGCCACAGATTCTCTGGGAATCCCATCCCAGCCCCTCACCACCCTCCCAGGGAAGAATTCCTCCCCAAAATCCATCTATCCCTGCCCTCTGGCAGTGGGAAGCCATTCCCTGTGTCCTGGCATTCCATCCTTTGTCCCAAGTCCCTCTCCAGCTCTCCTGGAGCCCCTTCGGGCTCTGGAAGGGGCTCTGAGGTCTCCCTGCATCCTTCTCTTTTCCAGGCTGGACATTCCCAGCTCTCCCAGCCTGGCTCCAGAGCAGAGGGGCTCCAGCCTTGGAGCATCTCCATGGCCTCCTCTGGACTTGCTCCAGCAGCTCCACATCCCTCCAGTCCCGGACACCCCAGAACCCCACACCAGCCATCCATGAGCGGAGAACGCTGGGATCCCATCTCCCCTAATCCTCAAGATCAGGGGGATTCTGCCCAAGCAGAAGGCCCCAAACCCTTGGAATCTGCAATTCCAGGGAAAAGCTGCCCCATCTCCATGGCCTGGCAGCAGCAGCCAGCGGGTTCCCGGAGCAGAGGACACCGATGGCCGTCTCCCACACAGCCCAAGCCAGCAGGAAGCTTCCTGGCTGGCGCCATCCCAAAGGAAGAGAGAGGATTCTGGGACCGTGCCAAAGCCAACCACACACGGTTGCTTGGAAACCTTTGAAAACTACATTGAAAATTCAGATTTCTATGAAGAGCAGCACAGGCAAAACAAGCCCCAAGTTTGTGCTTTAAATTCGCCTTTTCCTGTCACCGCTGCGCTCCCGCTTCCCAAAAATCCTGCGGAGCTCTGCAGGTCACCTCTGGGCCGGGAGGCTTCAAGGTTTTCCCAAGTTCAGGCAGCAAAGAGGGACCTGCCCCCAGCAGTGAATCTTTCCAGAGAATCAAAAATCACCCAGCGCGACAATATTCCAATAAAAGAGGGAAAAGGGAGACGGCAGGGAAGGAAAAGAATGGCATTCCTGTCGCACGGTGCCGCCCTGGCATCTAATCAGGGAGCCAGATGAAGGCAGCAATCTGTCTGCTTAAAATATGCATATTTTACTTTATTTTTTTTTTTTTTTCCCCTTTTCAGTGCTGCAGAACCGCGTTGGGAGGTGCTCGTTAAGAGGCTGCGCTGGGAACGTCCCTCTGCAATCACGAGGGACGGAACGAGCGATTCCGTCGTTAGTGGGGCTTAATTGCCCTGGGATTTGGGATGGACCTGAAGGATAAAACCAGGTTTTGGCTGTGAGTTTAGATCCTGCTGCAGCTGCTCAGGGGTGGCACAGAAGGGGCACCACACATTGGGGGCCACGGAACATCAGGAGATTGTGGGATCACGGGCATGAGGCTGCTCCAGCCCACCCCAAATGGTTTTTTGGGTTGTCTTCTACAGCAGGCTCTTCCTCACCTTCCACGCTGAACAATTCCTCACCTTCCACATGGGATTATTCCTCACCTCTCACATAAAATCCGTCCTCATCTTCCACACGGAATTGCACTTCGCCCTCCACATAAAATCCGTCCCCACTTTCCACACTGGACCACTCCTCATCTTCCTCATTGGATAATTCCCAACCTTCCTGACTGGATCATTCCTCATCTTCCTCACTGGATAATTCCCAACCTTCCTCACTGGATCGTTCCTCATCTTCCTCACTGGACCACTCCTCACCTTCCTCACTGGACCCTTCCTCACCTTCCTCACTGGATCATTCCCCACCTTCCTCACTGGACCATTCCCAACCTTCCACATCTGATCATTTCTCACTTTCCACATCTGATCATTCCTCACCTTCCTCACTGGACACTCCTCACCTTCCTCACTGGATCATTCCCCACCTTCCTCACTGGACACTCCTCACCTTCCTCACTGGACACTCCTCATCTTCCTCACTGGATCATTCCTCACCTTCCTCACTGGATCATTCCCCATGTTCCTCACTGGACCATTCCCAACCTTCTACACCAGAACATTCCCAACCTTCCACACCAGAACATTCCCAACCTTCCACACCAGACCCTTCCTCACATTCCAGAATGATCATTCCCAACCTTCCACAGTGGACCGACCCTTCCTCACCTTCCCACCCAACCCTTTCCCACAGAATCCAAAACTGGAGCAAAGTCCAGGACAACGCTGCCCATCAACTCTCCGGAAGCAAACAGGGAATTCATCGTCAGGTTCCGTGCAAGAATTCCGGGTTAAATTCCTCCCATTTGCGGCTGGAATCAACTCCACACCAACCTACACCTGATTTTCTTTCCTGCCACATCAAAATTCCTCCTCCTGCTCCACGCTGTTTATTTTGGCTTCCCAGCCATCCCATTGGCTGCACAGCATGGATCGCATTCCGATCGCCGTGTCCATGATAAAACTTGGATACAAGGAGCTCAATGACCTGGCTGCTCCAGACTTCTCTTTCCTTCAAATTTTAAGTTCCTCCACGGAGGGATTGTGTTTTTCCTCTAGGAAAACAGGATGGATATCCATTGGGTAGGAGTCTCCCAACAGATGGGGAAATGGATACTCAGCAAAGATTTGTAATGAGATCTTTAAGGTCCCTTCCAACCCAAACCATTCCATGATTCCATGAATTGCAGCTGAGACAGAGCCCTCCAATCCCCACATTGAGGGATCCTCATCCAGCAGGGACAGTACCTTAAACCAGCCACGAAATTCCCAAGTTCTTCCCATGGAATCCCGCAAAAACCAACGGTAAATTTTATAATTTCCTCCCAGTTTGACCCAAGTGGGACCAGTTTTGCTCCAACAGAAGGAAGATCACGGGATATCCTTGCCACAACTTCTCTTTTCCCTACATTTTTTTCCAAATTCCACACCCCGAATTTTCCCTCCAGCCTCTTGTTCCCAACTCACAGCAGCCAAAAAACTCCGTGCTAAAATTGCCAGGAATTAATGCAGTTTTGGGTTTGGGTTTTTTTTTTTTTTTCCCCCATGGATTAACAGCTACCAGCAGTCTCCCAGCATGAGGATTAATTCCCACCAGGATACAGCGGAGCTGGATCAACAATCCAGCACCTGAAAGACGCAGCAAGGTACCAGCAGCACAAAGGAGATGCAAATAAATTTGCATATCCAAGCATCAAAGACTCCACGAGATCCCGGAGTAGGAAAACATCTTTTCCCTGCAAGAAACTGAAGAAATGGCAGCGGGAGTGATGGGAGTGGGAGGACAGGAGAATGGGAAGGGAAAAAAAAAAAAAAGAAAAAGACAAAAAAGTGTGACTGTAGCAGGAGCTTGACAGTTGGAGAAATTCCAAGGGAACGGCAGAGCTTGGGCACGAGGAAAACAGTTGGGAAGATGCTGACGGGATTTTGGAGCCAGGCGGGGGTTGGGATCTGCTCCCAGGGAACAGGGATGAGGGGAAACGGCCTCAAGCTGTGTCAGGGGAGGCTTAGGTTGGATATTGGGAATATTCAGGCTGTCCAGCCCTGGCACAGAGGTGGAATTCCCATCCCTGGAGGGATTTAATATCCCCGTGGATGTGGCGCTTGGGGACATGGCCAGTGGTGGCCATGGCAGTGCTGAAGGAATGGTCAGGACTCCTTGAACATGGAAATCTTTCCCAACCCCAACAATTCCATCATTCTAAGAGAGATATTCAAACACCTGACACGAGACAATTCCAATGGGGAGCGACCAAAAAACGTTGTGGGGAGGAGGAGGAAACTCAAAGGTTGATCCCAAAAAAATGAGAAAAAATGAGGAGCAACTCCGTGAAACACCTGTGGATGGAGTTTGCACGTCCCTGCAGCTCCAGGAGCTCCCTGAAAAGCAGCCAGGAGGGATAATTCTGGTGCTTCTGCAGCTTTCCGACAGAATTCTGAGTCTCTCCTCGCGGGGATGAAGGAGTTTCTGCCGGAGCCGCGAAGGAGGACGCGGAAGGTGCGAAAAAAGCGAGCGAGGAGAAATGGAGCAGAAGGAAAACGTGAGAAGTAAAGGCAGGAGGGGGCAAATTTTCCAGCAAATCCCACAAGGCTTCTCGATAAAATTCTCAGACCTTCCAGGCCTGATAAAAAGTCCAGGATAGCTGGGAAAATCCTGGTTTAGAGGCCGTGTATTCCACAGGTAGGAGGAGAACCAAGGTATGAATAGAATGGTTCAACCAGTAGCTCTGGTTGAAGGCCTTGGGAAGGGAAAGATGAGGAGAAGAATAAAACCACTTCCAAAATCAAAAAAAAAAAAAAAAAAAGGCAGAACGAGGTTTTCAGGGAGATGGAGCCTGGGAATGACGAGAAGTTGAAGAAAATTGAATAACTGGTTGGGATTTTTAATGTCTTGCTGGAGCATGGCTGAGTCAACCACATCCAGAAATAAATATCATGGGATGGTTTGGGTGGGAAGGGACCTTCAGGATCATCCAGCCCCACCCCCCTGCCATGGCCATGGAAGTCTTTCCCAGATTCCCAGAATCTGATCCCATGGGATATGGACCTTCCTCTATCCCAGGTTGCTCCAACATGGCCTTGGACACTTTCAGGGAGGGGGTGGCCACAGATTCTCCTGGAATTCCATTCCAGGCCTCACCACCCTCACAGCCAGGAATTCCTTCCCAGTATCCCATCCATGCCTGCCTTTTGTCTGTGGGAAGCCATTCCCAATGTCCTGTCCCTCCATCCCTTGTCCCAAGTCCCTCTCCAGCTCTCCTGCAGCCCCTTTAGGCACTGGAAGGAGCTCTATGGTCTCCTTGGAGCCTTCTCTTTTCCAAGCTGGACATTCCCAGCTCTCCCAGCCTCTCCCCAGCCCTTGGAGAATCTCCTGGATTTGCTCCAACAGATCCAAGCCTGCCTTAAACAAACAGCAAAGGAAAGGAGGAAGAGCAGACGCGATAAATAAGATTTTTGTCTCATCCCGTTTAAATCAGGTGCCCTGGAAGTCATCACAGAGCTGTCAGGATGATTAATCCCTATTTTTCCACCGCCAGAGCAGGGGAATGATTGCTGGGCTGGCAAGTGGGAAAGCCAAGGGAAGAGAAGCTGGGTGCGTGTGGGAGAGAAGCGCTCCGGAGGCAGCTGGCATGAGGAGCTGACTCAAAACTTTGGGATTTGTGGTTGGAGCTGCAGACGGGAGCCGAAAACGTAGGAGAAACTGTTGTGGGATAATCAGGCGGCGAAACAAGGGAATACCTGCGGCACCAGTCGAGTCAGGAGCTCCACTTTGCATAAGGAATATTTAAATAAGGATTTTCCTGGTCTTTAGGGCTCAAAGCAGAGTTTCAAACCAGTTTGGGGAGGTTTAAGAGCCAGGAACTCAGTCTTCCCAAGGAAGAATATTTTGGAATAGAAGTCAGAGTGGTCTTGGGTGCTCATGAAGAAGATCCATAAAATAAAACATTTTTAGGAATTCTGACAGTGCTGGGGCTACTCTACAGAAAAGATCCCATTTCCATTACCCACACTCCATCCAAAATGGAATTATTCCCTGCTTTAAGGCCAGTAATTTGATTTTAAGAGTAAAATTATTCCTTCCCCATATTCCCAGGCTTTTCCAACTCCTAGCACCCCAAAACAAAGGGTGAGAATCATAGAAAAATTCTCAAAGACACGGAATCAAAACAATGGAATAACCTGAGCTGATCCACAAGGATTGTCGAGTCCTGCATGAGACCACCCCCAAAATCCCACCATATCCTAGACAGCCATTTCCAAAGGCTTCCTGGACTAGGAATCCAAACTCCACCGCTCTGGAGAACAAAACAGGAGAGAAACCACCACAGAAAGGGGAAGAGTTTCATCCAGCCCACCCATCACCCACATCTTGGAAGGTCTGGAGCTGTGGACTGGAAAAACAGGGAATTATCGTCGGGAAAACGATTCATTTTTTTGCTTCGTCATTTTTGGAACAACCACGTTGGGAATGGTTTACCTGTCACGGCAATTTTGGCACAATAACAAGAACTTGTAGCAATTAGGATCTGCTTTTATTACACAGGGAGAACAAATGACCCAAATCCCAACTCCCACACCCTCTCCCAAAAGGGTGAGGTGACCAAATCCTCCTCCTGAACCTGCTTCCCTTTGAATTCCAGCCCTTCCCAACCCTTTGTGAGAGTTCACAGCAGCCTCCTTTCCATTAATAGGTGCCTGGAACAAAGCAGCTGGAAGGTTTGATTATCCCAGCGATGCCTTCCGTGAGCAAATCGGGCTCCCGGCCCCGTGGGAGAGCAGAACATTTCCCTTCTTATCCGTGTCACCCTCGCGACGGAGCTGCCAAGGGAAAATAGGGCAGAGGAAACGCAGGGATCCCTCTGAAAGACCACGGGAAAAGCAGGTAACCAGGTTAAGGGGATGCTGCATCATGGAATTTACACGGATGACGGGGAATTCGGTGGATTTAACGCGATTCCCGAGGGTTGGAGCTGGATGTGGCTGAGTCACGGGGCGGGGGGGGGGTGGATTTTCATGGAAAGGCTCCTCCTCAAAGAACCTGGAATGCTTCCTGTGCTTAAACAAAGTTTGCTCTCCTGGAGGAGCTGCTCAAACCAGCAGGTCCTGTGTGCCCAAAGCCTTTAATTCCTGCTAATTCCGCCCTCAAAGAAATTTGGGAGCTCACCCCGAAATGACAAAGCCGAGCAGGGCCCTTGAACCCGAGCAGCAAGGCCGGGAGATAAGGCGGGAATCAGCCAGGCCTGCAATTTGCCGGCTGATTAAAACCCTTGGAGCAGCAGGAAAATTAGGGAAATCATCCCCCAGACACTTGAAGGAACCACACCAGCTGCCTCCCGGGATAAACGATCCCATCCCAGCGTTAAGGGGGTGGCAGTGGTTGTTTGGGCATGGATGAGACGTTGCTGGAGCCTCCAGGACTTGCTCGGCCTGTCTGGCACAGGGACTCGCCCGGGTGAGTTCACCAGGAATGTTTCCCACCACAAACTGTCCAAGAAGTTGTTTATCCCTAAGTTTGAGCCGCTTGGGATGTTCTCCAAGCACGCTGAGTGTCCGTGGAGAAGGTCCACAGCCAGCTGGACCTTGGCCACACAATGGCCACAGCTCCGAGGTGTTGGATGGGGAGCTGATCTCGTCATCTGCCAGAATCCTCCTTCCAAAGCGGCACCAGCAGGATAAAATTCTGGAATGGGTCGGGTCAGAAAGGACCTTCAAGACCATCCAGTTCCAACTCCCTGCCTTGGACAATTTCCACTATCCCAGGTTGCTCCAAGCACCATCCAAGCTGACTTCGGATACTTCCAGGGATGGGACAGCCATAGATTCTCTGGGAATTCCATTCCAGGCCTCACCACCCTCACAAGGCAGAATTCCTTCCCAATATCCCACCTATCCCTGCCCTCTGGCAGTGGGAAGACATTCCCAGGGTCCTGTCCCTCCATCCTGTGTCCCAAGTCCCTCTCCAGCTCTCCTGGAGCCCCTTTAGGTTCTGGAAAGGTTCTGAGCTCTCCCTGGATCCTTCCCTTCTCCAGGATGGACATTCCCAGCTCTCACAGCCTGGCTCCAACACGATCCAGTTTTTTCAGGGAAAGGAAAATCAATCCCAACCCTCGAGGCCTTCCCAACTGAGACCCTTTAAACCCAAAATTTGAGCAGAAACTCATCAAGCACCACCCAACACCCCTGCTCAGAAACCGAGGCAATGATTCCAGGATGACGCGGCCTTCCAAGATCCCGGGAGTCCAACCCCGAGGAAAAAACCTCTCCCAACTGCCTGGGCAGCAAATTTCCAGGGAAAAGTAGGAATTGCCAGACACTGCCATGCTCTGAGGGCGTTTCCAACCCCCAGGCAAAGCCTTCGCTGGGTTCTTCACCCAGCGGTGCCCACCCGGCTCAATTCCGCCTGTCCGGACATGGATTCCTCGGAGCGACGTCGGAGCCAGAGGGAATCTCGTCTGCCAATCTCCAAGTCAATGACCCGTGCTCTTGGTAGCTACGGTTGAAAAGTGCAGCTAAAAACGTGAGGCGAGCAGGAAAATTCCTTACACATCAAGATTTGGGGTTTGTTTTGGGTTTTGGGGGTTTTTTTTAGGATGTTTTTGATTTGCTCTCCTCAGGCTGACAAATGCCACTTGCACCCAGGCGAGGGTGAGACAGAAATTTAGGATAAAAAAGCTCCGATTTGAGGTGGGGAAGGAGGAGACATCTCCTAAATCAGGGTCCCGATGAGATCCGCCCACTCCTCCCTTTTTTTCTCCTTTGAAACGCGACAAAATAAATCCCTGCTGGCTTTAAATAGAAATCAAATTAACCATGAACAGCCAAAGCAAGTCCGTGATGGTCCAGCCATCGCTGGGTGTGCTCAGAAACCTTTTTATAAAACATTTTCCTCCCTCCATGCACAACAAACAAATTGAAGCAACAAATCAATACCGAGAGAGCTCCAAAACCCAAATCTTATTCCGGCTGCATTAAAAATGTTCTTGGAGTGCTGCTTGCGAAGGGTTGGATATTTTAAATTATTCTTCCTCCTCCTCCAGCTGACAGAAGAGTTTCTGAGTCAGATGTGGGGAAAGAAACCAAATCTGAGAATAATCTCCAAGTATTTTCGCCCTTTGGAGCAGTTCAAGGCCTTTTTTTGGGATAAAAGGAATTTTGTCAAGGGGAAGCGAACCTCAAACTGGGAAAGGAATAAGTGCAACACACGGAGCAAGTTGGAAGAGTTTCCATTTAAATTGAGAAACAGGGAAAAAAAGACACTCCTTGGAAATATGTTTTGGTGGATTAAAGGGTTGGAAGCTCAACTGGAGCTTCTCCCTCTGATTTAGAAGAAAAGGAGAGATCCCACACCCTTTGTCATTCCTATTTCTGCATCCTGGGATTTTTAACTGGACTTCTCCTCATCTCCTGCATCAAACGGGTCCTGCCTCAAATGGATTCTGAGTTCAGGCCTTGTTATCATTCCCAGCCAAAAATATTCCCGAGTCTCTCTGTGCCAAGCACTTTCCAGGAGGAGTTTTCCCGAAATCCAGCCTAAACCTCCCCTGGCATGGCTGGAGTTTCCCCTTGTCCTATCCCTTTTTCCCTGGGAGCAGATCCCAACCCCCAGCCAGCTCCAATGTTCCCAAATGCTCCCCTCGTGCCCAAGTTCTACTTGGAAATACTCCAAATGTGGGGCTCCTGCCATGGTCACACTTTTTGTCCTTTTTTCCCCCCAATTCTCCTGCCCTCCCATTACCATTGCCTCCTCCGCCATTCCTTCGGTATCTCGCAGGGAAAAAAATGGGATGAGAAAAACACTTCCAGGCAAATTTTGTTTGAAAATACAAAGGTTCGTTCACGGAGAAGGATCCCGAAAAACAAATCTGTTCTGGGGCATCCTCAGACCACCTCTGTGAGATCACATCCTGCCTGTTCCCTTCTCCCTCAAATGTTTGGGATGAACGACAGGACCTCACCCGGTCCCGAGCTTTCCCTTGGAATTCTCGGTTTTATGAAGGAGCCAAAGCTGATTTTGTCAAATCACAGAATTGTTTTTTTGGTGATTTGACCCTTGCTCCTTTCTCCTGTTCCTGCTCCAGCAATTCCTGCTGTAAACTTTCCTGATTAAAAAAAAGGGGATTTTTATATATTTATCTGACCACAGAAAACATCACCCACCATTCCAGAAGCTCCAAACAAGATTCTTCCTTAAAAAGCCTCTCTAATCCACTCTAACTCCCACAATTTCAGGCAAATCCATAAACTCATTTATTCCTGCCCTTCCCACCCCAAATCCCTCAAAGGCTTCCCTAATTCCACGACTTTCCAGGATCAACAATTCCTAAAAAAACCCATGGAGGTGACAACAAATCTCCCTTCATCCCCGGGATTTTTTGCTGGAATATTTTCACATTCTCCATAAACGAGGATTTAGGAACTGAAGTGCTGCTTGCTTTTTCCTCACAACCATTCCAAACTTCCCTGTTTTTTTCTTCCCGAGCCTGCACTTCATCCCTGATCACAATCAAAGAGCCTCCACCTCTCTCTCCCTGCACGCAACTTCCACGCGTAGCCCGGAGCATCCTCGGCCTCCTTCACATCCACTTTTCTTCTCCCGAGTTTCTGTCCCTTTGGATTAATTCCACACTCGGGAATTAACTGGGATTTTTCCCCCCGCCAAGTTTCTGCTCCGAGGTTGGAGCTGGGTGAAGGTTGAGATTTTCTCCCAAGGGAATGAGGGACAGGGTGAGAGGAAGTGGCCTCGAGTGGCATCAGCAGAGGTTTAGTGGAATATTTTTTCGGGAGAATTCCTCCTGGAAAGGGCTGTCCAGGAGGGATCCAAAATCCACTTGGGGGACACGGTCAGTGGTGGCCTTGGGAGAGCTGGGGCTCAACCTTAAAGCTCCTTCCCAGCCTAAAAAATTCCAAGATTCTACTTTTTACCCATATAGGTCCCAAGTAATTTATTCCTCATTCCCCTCTCATCTTTTCCTTCCCAATCCCTGTTTTTTGACAGAGTTTTCCAGGTTTTTGCAGACCCCCCTCGGACGTTTGTGCCTTTCCATTCCCGCTCTAAATCCTGCTTGAGCCAAAATTCCATGGAGCTTTAAGTTCTTCCATTTGAGTTCACAAAATCCTGGGATGGGTTGGGTTGGAAGGGATTGGATCCAAGCCCATTCAATTCCAACCCCCTTCCACTATCCCAGGTTGCCCCAAGCCCCGTCCAACCTGGCCTTGGACACTTCCAGGGATCCAGGGGCAGCCACAGCTTCTCTGGGAATTCCATCCCAGCCCCTCAAAGTGAAGAATTCCTCCCCAGTATCCCACCCAACCAGAGGGAAGCCATTCCCTGGCATCCTGTCCCTTCATCCCTCAGCCCAAATCCCTCTCCAGCTCTCCTGGAGCCCCTTTAGGCACCGGAAGAAGCTCCAAGATCCCCTCAGGGCGTTCCTGAAGGTGAAATGATTTCTGGCGCCCAGGAAAATCTGACATGAATCAGGAAAAGAGCAGCGAGAGGCTTGGATCAGGGAATGTGGGCGGAGGGAGATCCGTGAGTCACCGACAGCCTCTGATCGCTGCCAGGGGCAGCTTTGCACCCTCTGAAATTCCCTTTTCCAGGTTCTCCGGAACAAAACCAACCGCAGGGAAAAAATGTTCATGGCACTGAAATATCCAGGCTCTCGGTTTTTCAAATTCAGGAGCTTCCCACGTTCCGTTGGAGGGAAAGGGAATGAGGAATGGAACAGGAATTCCCGGCTTTGCAGTGGGATTTGACACAAGGAG
The DNA here is from genome assembly GCA_019023105.1 of Diglossa brunneiventris. NCBI lineage: Eukaryota > Metazoa > Chordata > Aves > Passeriformes > Thraupidae > Diglossa > Diglossa brunneiventris. The sequence goes on along the minus strand of CM032354.1, from coordinate 154,972,554 downwards.
GGACAACTCTTAAGCTCAGCCTATTTATCCCTAAAAAAAAATCTCCTTTTTTCCCCCCACAGCTGCTCCTGGTGTTCCAGACCTTTCCCCAAATCCATTCCCATCCCTGGACACGCTCCAGCCCCTCAATGTCCTCCTTGTCATGAAGGGCCCAAAACAAATCCCGGGATTTGAGGTCCCTCAGCACAGTGGGGATGTCACTTCCCCGATCCAGGCATTCCCAAAAAATTATCCCCCCAAAAAGCCACTTTTTCCACAGTTAAAAGCCTTAAGGGAAGATATTTGTACATGCCAGGAGTATCCTGATTTTTCTATGATCCCAAAGGACAGGCACCTGGAATTCCAAAGGCCACAGATCCCTCCTGATGAGGCACTTAATGAGCTGATGAGGCACTTAATGAGCTGATAAGGCTGAGGAGGAACACATGGAATGAAGCAAATCCCACCTGTGGCTTAAAAGTCTGGATTGGGATTTTCCTGTGTGGAAAAGCATCGGGATCTGTTGCCAAACCTGCTCCTCCTGCACACCCAGCCTGGCTTTTCCCAAGGGTTTGCGCTGATTTCCTGTTTTGGAGCTTCCCAAAAAAACACTTTGGGGGATTCCAGAGATGATAAATTAAGATCTGTTTTCCTCCCTGTGTTATTCCCATGGATTTTCCCACAAAAAATGTTCCCAATTTCGTTCTGTGCTCCGAGCATTGCAATGAGGGCCTGGAGTGGAGTGGAATTCCCAGAAAAGCTGTGGCTGCTCCATCCCTGGAAGTGTCCAGGGCCAGGTTGGATGGGATTGGAGCAACCTGGGATAGTGGAAGGAGTCCCTGCCCATGGAAAGGGAGGTTGGGAATTCTTTTTAAGGTCCCTTTTCCAACCCAGCCCATTCTTTGGCCTTATTCCCAATTCCATCCTGATAAAAATCCCTTTCCGTGCCCCTCCCAGCCGAGGAAAAAAGGGGGAATTGTTCAGGTGAGCTGGAGCATGACAGGACAGGAATAATTCCAGACTCACTTATCGGACTTTGGAGAGTCCTGAGCACAGCATTTTCCTCAATTAAAAAAAAAAATACAAAAATCCAGGAACTTCCTGTTAAAACAGAAAATTCCCAGACAGAAAATGCCTTCTCTGGATCACTGGAATTTTTTGGGTTTTTTTTTTTTTTTTTTTTTTTTTGGGGGGGGGGAGCAGCCCCCACTTCCAAAAAGAAAAATTCCTGGAATGGAACTGCCACGCTCCGATGTGGATTCCTCAAGGTGACTTTCAGGAGATGTCAGAGAGGCAGGAGAAGAAGGGGGAAAAGAAAAAGGCTCCTAAAAGGTTGGATTCCTTTGGAATTTTCTCCTTCCTGGCAGCTCCGAGAGATCCGACGGCGCCTCCCGGAAACGTCGTGGAAGGTGGGAATAGGGAAGGGAACGGTCCCTGCTCCTTGGGAGAGGCAGAGGTTGCAATGAAAATCAATTTGATGTGGAATTAATGGAAAATAAAGAGGCTTTTCCACCTTTTTGTTGCCCGACTGCTCCATTTAATCCGGACACACTTAATTAGGGACACACCAATCCCGAGGGAAGCCGCTCCCGTCCTGGCACCATCCCCACAGGAATCAGCAATCCCAGGCCCCCAGCCCAGCAGGATTCCTGATCCACTCAGAATGGATTTAAGGAAGGAATTTGTTACAATGAGGGTGGTGAGGGGCTGGAATGGAATTCCCAGGGAATTCCACGGCTGCTCCATCCCTAGAATTATCAAAGTCAGGTTGGGAAGGGCTTGGAACAACCTGGAATATGGGAAGGTGCCCCTGCCCATGGCAGGAGTTGGAATTGGATGATTTTTAATCCAACCCCTTCCAACCCATTCCATGATTCCATGACTAAGAAGAATTCCAGCCCCGCGGACGATTCCAACTCCAGCAGTCTCAGCCAACAACCTCTGACCCAAATCCCACTATTTTTTCTGGGAAGTGAAAGAAAATCCCCTCCCACCTCACCCAGAGCCCGCTGAAGTGGTCAGAGATCCGTGAGCACAAATCCCTCAATTCCTCTTCTTCCAAAAGGAATTTTTTCCTTTTTCCCAATTATTTTTCTCCCCCTTTTCCCTAATCATTCCCAAATATTCCCGGCAATGTTAAATCTTGCCGAGGATTTCTGTTCTGTTATTTTTATTTCCCAGCTGGGAAAGGGCTCCACAGGATTCCTCCTTTCCCAACTGGGAAATAAAAATTTCATCCACGAGAAGACACGGATCCCTGGATGTGCCCTTTGGATCAAAGGGAGCAAAGAGCCTTAGGAAGCATCCATAAATCCGAGTCCAGCTCCAAAAAAAATGGACCCGGAAAACCACTAAGAAGCAACTTAATTCCCAGTAAAACTGAGGATGCATCCATAGATCCACCAAATCCCCGTGTCCGTGCTCGGGGCAGCTTGAGGTCAGGAATTTAAAAACAGACACCAAAAAGATCAAAAATAACCCTGGAGTATGGAAAAGAAGGAAGACGGGATCTTCAAGGAGCAGCATTTTCCCCTCCGAGCCCACCTGGAACTCGGAATCCAGGGACAGCTTCCCTTGGAGCCTTTGGAAGGATTCAGGGTCCAAACACATCCCAAAAAAAAAGCTGGGAAAGGGTTTTGGAAAAAAGGCATGGAATGATAGGATAACAGGGAATGGAGGCAAGAGGGCAGGGTTAGGTGGGACATTGGGAAGAAATTCCTCCCTGGGAGGGTGGTGAGGGGCTGGGATGGAATTCCCAGAGAAGCTGTGGCTGCCCCTGGATCCCTGGAAGTGTCCAAGGCCAGGCTGGAGCAACCTGGGATGGTGGAAATTATCCCTTCCCATGGCAAAGGGGGCGGAATTGGGTGATCTCTACATTCTCATCCAACCCAATTCCATGATTCCGTGATTTCCATGCTCCCAACGCCCCGGACCAGCGGCGGGTTGAAATTCCAAAGCAACAGAAATCCCCGCGTTATTCCTAGGCACCTCATTGCCCACCCTCCTCTTCCAGACAGAAAACCACCCCGTTCCCATCCCACATTACACTTTCCATGCTTTCCGAGGAAGATCAATTAAAAAAAAAAAACAAAAACGTAATTTCGGTAAAAATGGCGGCGCTTCAAAGTAACATTTTTCAACGGCTTTTCGGGACGCGCGGATCCGCTGGGAGTCACTTCCACTCCGAGGGGAATGGAGCAGAGAGGGAAGATCAATAAAAAACACAACGAGGCCGGCAGGGAATCGTCAGCACCTTGGGAAAGGAGGCCCAGAATCCGCCAGAATCCGCCCCGGCGCAATTCCGTAGGGAAAAGACCGTAAGGAAGGAGCCGCGCCTCGATCCGGGGATTTTTCCGCGTTTTTTGGTGGCGTAGAATAAAGGGACAGAGTGGGTGAAGGCAGTCGTGGCCCAAGGGGATGAAATCCCAGGAAATGGGAAAAGGGTTGCGGGGTGTTCACATGGAGAAGGGAAGAAAAGTTTGGAGACGCTTCCAGTGCCTGAAAGGGATCCAGGAGAGCCAGAGAGGATTTGGGACAAGGGATGGAGGGACAGGACACAGGGAATGGCTTCCCACTGCCAGAGGGCAGGGATAGATGGGATTCTGGGGAGGAATTCTGCCTTGTGAGGGTGGTGAGGGGCTGGGATGGAATTCCCAGAGAAGCTGTGGCTGCCCCTGGATCCCTGGAAGTGTCCAAGGCCAGGCTGGAGCAACCTGGGATCGTGGAAATTATCCCTTCCCATGGCAAAGGGGGTGGAATTGGGTGATCTCTACATTCTCATCCAACCCAATTCCATGATTCCGTGATTTCCATGCTCCCAACGCCCCGGACCAGCGGCGGGTTGAAATTCCAAAGCAACAGAAATCCCCGCGTTATTCCTAGGCACCTCATTGCCCACCCTCCTCTTCCAGACAGAAAACCACCCCGTTCCCATCCCACAATTACACTTTTCCATGCTTTTCCGAGGAAGATCAATTAAAAAAAAAAACAAAAACGTAATTTCGGTAAAAATGGCGGCGCTTCCCAAAGTAACATTTTTCAACGGCTTTCCGGGACACATGGATCCGCTGGGAGTCACTTCCACTCCGAGGGGAATGGAGCAGAGAGGGAAGATCAATAAAAACACAACGAGGCCGGCAGGGAATCGTCAGCACCTTGGGAAAAGGAGGCCCAGAATCCGCCAGAATCCGGCCCCGGCGCAATTCCGTAGGGAAAAGACCGTAAGGAAGGAGCCGCGCCTCGATCCGGGGATTTTTCCGCGTTTTTTGGTGGCGTAGAATAAAGGGACAGAGTGGGTGAAGGCAGTCGTGGCCCAAGGGGATGAAATCCCAGGAAAATGGGAAAAGGGTTGTGGGGTGTTCACATGGAGAAGGGAAGAAAAGTTTGGAGACGCTTCCAGCGCCTGAAAGGGATCCAGGAGAGCCGGAGAGGGATTTGGGACAAGGGATGGAGGGACAGGACACAGGGAATGGCTTCCCACTGCCAGAGGGCAGGGATAGATGGGATTCTGGGGAGGAATTCTGCCTTGTGAGGGTGGTGAGGGGCTGGGATGGAATTCCCAGAGAATCTGTGGCTGCTCCATCCCTGGAATTGTCCAAGTCCAGGTTGGACAGGGCTTGGAGCCCCCTGGGATTTTGGAAGCCCGTGGGTGGTCTTGAAGGTCCCTTCCCACCCAAACCATCCCAAAAGCTCTGCTCCGACCCAGAATCCCAAACCTCCGAGCCCAATTCCAGCCAGGAATGAAACCTGCCAGGATCCCAGAGTCAGGAAATTCCAACAAACAAAACCTTCTCCCTCTGAGAGTCCATTCCAGGCCTCATTTGCTCCGAGTCTTTCGAGACCTTCCTCAACAATCAGGAATTTCCACAACTTTCCCTGTGGGAATGGCGGTTCCTGGTCTTGGAATGACACCACTGGGTCACTCCACTGCCTCTTCCCATTTATTGTTGGGAAAGACTTGGAAAAAAAAACTGGAAATAAGATTTATTTTCCGCTCAGGAACATGGAGATGGGGATATCCAGCTCCCCAAAAGCCAGAGTGACACTTTTAGCTCGCTAAAAAACCTGGGATTGGTGGGTTTATTCCCTAAAAATCAGGATGGAGGAGCTGAATGTGGGAATGTTTAAAGGGCAGGAGCAGGAGGAAGGAAATAAACCAAATCCCTGGATCCGTGAAGGTCAAGGAATGAGCGAGGGACGAAAAATTTGAGGCATGGGAGGCACCTCCCGTTGGAGCAGCACAATGTGATCCTTTCAGGAGCTGGAAAACCAAAAAAAAAAAAAAAAAATCCCGGGATTTGGGGATCCCTGGGAGCAATTTCAGGGATAACAACGAATTCCCAAGGGCACTGGGAGGTCTGGAGCGCTCCATTTCTTCCCCTCGGCACCTGGAGCACATTTATCCCTCAAACACTTCTGGAATTAAAAATAGCCAGCCTGGATGAGTTGGAAAGAATAAATTCCAGCCGGAATGTTTATTTTTGGGAAGAGCCAGAGGAGGAAGAGGAAAGGTCGGGGTTCAATGCGTTATTTGGAGCATGTAAGGAAATAATCACTGGAGCAAAAATGCGGGAGGGAGAGGATGGAGGAAGAGCAAGGAACGGTGATTGAAAGGATTTTTTGGGGTTTTTTTTGAAGGAAGAGGTCACTGGAACAACTTTGGAATCATCTTAACCAAATCTTAATCGCCTACACGAAATTCCCACTGATATTTATCATCTGGAGCGAACATTCCTGAATGAGAACTCTGCAAAACACTGACAGCACAGCCCCAAAAATCCCAGATCCGATGGTTTGGGATCCCTCCCCTAAATCCAGGCCCCTCCATGTCTAAGTTCTAAATTCCACCATCGTGGAACGTGGTGGTTTTACGGGATTTGACATCAATCTGACTCTGGAATCCTGCCTGAATTCCCAGCTGTGTTTTGTGGTTTCGATTCGGGATGTTTTTTCAAGGTTTTCGGGTCATTATTTGGTTGGGTTTTTCGTGGTGTCTGTTCCCAAATTCCCAGAGGCGGGAACTCCAAAATCCATCATTTCTCAGGAAAGGAATGACTGCGAAGCTTTGGTTTCCTGGGAATGGTTTAAGGAGTTCCAAAAAGCCTGGAATTTTGGGATCAAGGCCTAAGTAGGTCACCATCAAATCCAGGTAAAGAACTCGGGATTCATCCCAATTTTCTGGGAAATTGAGGGGGGAAAAAAAAAACTTTAAAGGAGCACAAAGTTGAGGGAATTTCTTCCCTGGAGCTCTACCTGAGAACATCAGGATTATCCATAAGGAGGACCCACGGGATCCATCAGGAATTCTCCATCACTAAAGAAGGGATTTGGAGGGATGAGATTTTCACTGAGTGGATTCCCCACGTTTCCAGGAATTGTGATGTCCAGCCAACCCACACACACACACACAACATTTTTCCAGAAGCCTGGAATTCCATGAAACACCTTTTTTTAAAAAACGATTGTGGATCATTTGGGATGATCCAGTGAAATAAAGGCCTGGAAACCCTACAAAGGTTGGACAATCCCTAAAAACCACCTGGGGTTGTATCCTGGGAAAAAAAGCATCTCCTTGTCCCAACAAAACAGAAGGTCAGAAATTTAAATGAATAAATTCCCAAATGAATAAATTTCCACCAATGAATAAATTCCCAAAAAAATCAGGATAAAACTGGACTGACCAACTTTCATGGATATCAGGAAAAACCCGTCGTGAAACACAACCTGAGTCAGGATTTGGAAAACCTTCCCTTTCCTTCCAACCTTTTTAGGGTTGAACTCCAGGATTTTAAGGGTCTTTTTCCAGCATAAACAATTCCATAAATCCCTGACCCCTCGTTGCTCCCACCACCCCAAGCAGCCAATCCCACGGCACAGCGGGACATTTCCAAAAATCCCTTTGAACCCATCTCCAGCCCCTCTGGAAAAGAGCAGCCCGAGGACATCTGGCTCACAGACAGCCCAGACCTTGGATTGTGTGGATTTGCAGCTGGAAAAATCCAGGATTTGGGTGGGAAACGGAAAGATTTCCCTGGAAAACGAGGGCATCCCCACAGGCCTTTCTTCCCAAAGAAAGCCCCAAAATGCTCCTTCCCAATGGGATTAATGTTGGGATTATCCTGAAAATCCATCCCTGGTTCTGGTGGCATGAGTTGTGCCACCACCAATGATACAAAACTCCAATTTTTGGAGTTTAATTCACCCAAATTCAGGCTTTCTTAGGCCTGGAATTGCTCCCTGTCAGCGACCCCAAGATCCCACGCTCCAATCCAGGCCAGGCTGGATTGGGATTGGAGAAACCTGGGATCATGGAAAGTGTCTCTTCCTGTGGGATTAGGTGGGGTTTAAGGCCTCTTCCAACCCAAACCCCTCCAGGATTTTGTAATTCAGGATATTCCAAGAAAATCCCTTTGGAGGAAAGGGAAGACTGCTGGATGCTCATCCTGAGGGATGGGAAAGGAATAAAACCCTTGATCCCCCCACAAAATCCACATGGAAAAACACTCGGAGAACTCCAAAATCCAACACAAAATCACACAAATAACCCAAGATCCCACAATTCCAGACCCACAACCACATCCTGCTGCTCTCCCCGTTCCCCAAAACCATCAGCAGCACTAAACCCCAGCTCCCCACACTTCCCAATCCCGCTGGTTTGGGATCCGTGAACTTCCATCTGGGAAAAGCCATTCCATGGGGGAAGGAGCCCAACCGACCCCTGGATGGCAGCTCCACATCCCAATTCCAACCCTGTCCGAGCCACCTGCTGCTGGCAGCTCCCTCCAAACATCCCAAATCCACACATTTTCTATGGAAAATGTGGTTTTTCGTTGGTTTTTTATTTTTTTTTCCCCCTTAATCCCACCCAGCTGCGTGTGCCAGGTGAGGCTCCGGAGCCGAGGAGCAGCTGCGGATTTCTCCGTAGAGGTCACTCAAGGGGTTGATTAAAGTGGGAATAAATAAGGGGATAAATAAATGACTCGACGAATAACGAAATAAATGAATGACCGAACAAACAAGTGAGGAAAAAATAATAAATAAATGAGGGGAGCAGACAAATGGGGGAGCAAACAGACGAGGAAATAAATAAGGAAATAAAGAAATGAGGAAATAAATAAATAAGGAAATAAATAAATAACTCCACTCCCGTCCTGCAGTTTTCGCTGCCGGAGGGAAATGCGAGGAATGGGGGAAACGGCGCAGGGAAGAGAGGGGAGAAAAAATAAAAATAAAAATAAAAATAAAATCCCGGACCGGCGGCTCCCTCGTCCTCGCGAAATAAAATAAATCCCAAACAAGTCTGCCCCTCCACCTTTCCAAAACCAGCGGATTTGGTCCTCCAGATCCCCGCCCCAAATTCCGGCGCTGCGCATCCCGCTGCAGCCCCCCCCCCTCCCCTCCATCCCTCCCATCCTCTCCATCCCACCCGGCTCCATCCCTGCCCGCTCCCCTTTCCTGGCGCATCCCCGCATCCATCCACACCCACTCGCACCCTCCCTGCCCCCCCCTCGCCCTGCCACACCTTCCACCTCCATGAAAACACCTCCCGCATCCCATGGGATCCATCCCGGGCGTCCTGCACCTTCCCCCGGCCCGATCCCGAGCGGAGCATCCGCGGGGAGCGGCGTGGGGATGGATCCAGCCCCTTCCATCATCACCTTTCCGAGGGAGGAGGGTGGGATTTAACCCCCCCATCATCCTGCGGAGGGTGGGATCCGGCCCTTCCAAACCCCCTTCCATGGGATCCGGCAGCTCCAAAGGCTCCCGAAAAGGGGAGCAGGGTGGGATTCGATCCCTCCGGAGGGAGCAGGGTGGGATCCAGCCCTTCCAAAGCCCCCCCAAAAGGGAAGCAGGGTGGGATCCAGCCCTTCCAAAGCCCTCTCAGGAAGGGCAGGGTGGGATCCAGCACCTCCATAGGGAGCAGGATGGGATCCAGCCCTTCCAAACCCCCCCAAAAAGGGAAGGAGGATGGGATTTTATCCCTCTGGAGGGAGCAGGATGGGATCCAGCCCCTCCATATGGATAAGGATGGGATCCGGCCCTTCCAAACCCCCCAAAAAGGGAAGCAGGGTGGGATTTAACCCTTCCATAAGGAGCAGGATGGGATCCAGCATCTCCATAAAATCTCCTGTGAGGAGCAGGGTGGGATCCAGTCCCTCCAAACCCCCCAAAAAGGGAAGCAGGGTGGGATTTAGCCCTTCCTCCATAAGGAGCAGGGTGGGATCCAGCCCCTCCAAACCCCCCAAAAAGAAGCAGAGTGGGATCCAACCCCTCTCAGGAGGGGCAGGAGGGGATCCAGCCCTTCCAAACCCCTCTCAGGAGCATCAGGGTGGGATCCAGCCCCTCAATAAACCAGGGAACAGGGATCCAGCCCCAGCCACGAGGAGCAGGATAGGATCCAGCTCCTCCATAAAACCCCCTGAGAGGAGCAGGGTGGGATCCAGCCGCTCCAGGTGGGATCCAGCCCTTCCACAACCCTTTCCAAAGGGAGCAGGGAGAGATCCAGCCCCTCCACCGGGAGCAGGATGGGATCCAATTCCCCCCCACCCCCCATCCTTTCCCAGTTCTCCCCGAAATCCAGGGTGGGGTTGAGCTCCATCCCCCCCCTTTTTCCCCATCCCCTTCCCGCAGCCACGGGGATCCAGGTGGGCGCATCCAGCCCCCCCCTCCATGCACCAAAATCCCGGACGGGGGGTTTGGAATTCTCCAGCCCAACCAACACCTGGATGCAGCGCAGGTGGGGATGCCCCCACCCAGCACCCCAAAATCCGAGCGGAGCCCCAAAAACGGAGCCGGAGGAGGACGGAACACCCAAAAAGGGGCTGAGACCCCCCCAAAGTGCTGACGGGGGGGGCAAAGACCCCCCAAGGGCACCTCAAAGTGGGGGGGGGCACCCCCATAAGCGCCATATAAAGCGGAGGGGGATGCAATGAGGGGTCCCTAAAGGGGTTTTGGGGGGGTTTGGACCATGCGGCGCAGCCCACCCACCCCCCTCCCCAAATCCCCCCCCCCCCACCTTTCCCCACCGCGATGCCGCTCTCACCTCTCCGCCATGATCCCCGGCGGCTCTACCGCTCGCCGCCGCCGGCCCCGGCCCCGGTTCGGGCTCCCATGGCCCCCCCCGTGACCGACCCCGAGCCCCCCCCGGCCCCTCCTCGCTCCGCGCCCGCCGCGGCCGCTCCCGGCGCGCTCCGACCCCGCCGCGTCCCCGTCACCAGCGACAACGGCGGCGCGGCCAATGGGGGCAGAGCTGGGGGGCGGGGACATGTATGGACACGCCCCTTATTAAATGCGGAGGCGGGGAGAAGCCCCTCCCGCGGGGGGTGATGGGAGGGGTAGGAGGATGGGGGTTTGGAGTGGGATGCGCGTGTGCTCTGGGAAATACGGTAGAGCGGGGGAGGCGGGGCGCGGGGCGCACCGAGAATTACGGTAACCACGGAGATGCGGCGCGTATGTGCGCATGCGCACTTGGAAATACGGTAGTTTTGTGATGCGCATTAGGAATTACGGTACTTGTGTTGTGATGCGCACTTGGAAATACGGTAGTTTTGTGATGCGCATTAGGAATTACGGTAGTTGTGTTGTGCGAAAAATGCGTATTTTACGATTGGCTTTTCGCAAATATTAAAATGAATATTATATGTGTTGTGTTGGAAAGTTATGCTGTATTAATTCTCTTAAGTAGTGTGTTAAATATAGTTTTGGGTCATAAAAATGTTAAAATAGAAACTGTGCTATGTAGGATACTTTTTTTAAAAAAAGGACTCACAGCGAGATAGCAGCCACAGGACACCTAAATCTTTCAGAGAAAAAGAATTTATTGCCCCGTTATCAGGAGAAACGAACTTCTTCCTGCCGAAGGCGCTGTCAGGATTCAGAGGAAGAAGCTGACGCTGACCAGACAGAATCCTTTGATTGAAAGGAATTTATGCATCATGTATAAGGTGTATGAATATGCATCAGGTCATTGTTTTTAAGGTTAATCCTCTGTTAACGTGTGTCCTTTTCCGGCTTATTTTGCCCAGAAAAAGGTATCCAGATGTCCGTAACTCTTTGTCTTTATTGTCTCATGTTGTCCTAATTCAATTTGTCCAAATGATTATTACTCTAATTGTATTACTATTTTTATAGCCATTTTATTACTATTAAACTTTTAAAAATTTTAAAAAACAAGTGGTTGGCGTTTTTCACACGTTGTGATGCGCATTAGGAAATACGGTAGTTGTGTTCCGATGCGCACTCTGAATTACGGTAGCCGCGGCGCGCAAGCGCATTCGTGACTACGGGATTGCGCTGCTCTTGGGGAAATACGGTAGTTGTACGCATGCGCCTTAGAAACGGTATTCCGGTATTCTATGAGATCGCAATTACGGTAGTTGTGGTGCGCATGCTCGCTGCGAGATACGGTGGAGCGCGATACACACTGGGAAATACGGCAGTGATGGCGCGCATGCGCGTTTGGGAGCGGTAGTTTGCCGCGCATGCGTATTGGGAAATACGGTACCTTTGGAATTACGGCGCTTTGGAATTGCAGCACTTGAGATGAGATGCGCATTTGTAATTACGGTAGCCGTGCTTGGATGAGTATTTAGAATTCGGGCGGTTGTGGTGCGCATGCGTATCTGGAAACGCGGCGGTTTCGAGTGCTCATTTGGAATTACGGTACCGCGATGCGGCGCTTCTGCATCTACGGCCGCTGAGATGCGCATGCGCATTTCTAAATACGGTACTTGCTCCATCCTTATTTGGAATTGCGATACTTGATGTGCGCATGCGCTCTTGGACACACGGTAATGGCACAACGCACATTGGACATTATGGTACTTAAGGTGCGCATGCGCGTGTCGAGGTACGGTGATTTTGTGTTGCGCGTGCCCATCTGTAATTACGGTAACCGTGTGATTATGAGCATTTAGAATACGTTCCTTTCAGTGCGCATGCGCAAGAAGAAATTACGGTAATGGCGCGCTAAAAAAAAAAAAAAAAAAAAAAATCCGGTATTTCTTTTGCACATGCGCGTTTGTAAGCACGGCCGCGGCACTGCGCATGCGCGCTGGAAATTACGGTGCCGGCGCGATGCGCACTTGTAAAAATTACGGTACCCGCGGCGCGCACGCACATTTGTAAATTACCATAATCCCATATTTCCCGAAGTTTGAGGGGGGGGGAAGCACGCGTCCTCATCCACGTTCCCATTCCCTCCGTGGTGTCTTTGGGATGGGGATGGAGACCCCAAACTGGGAGCCTCCAACCCCTCCGTGTCCCCCAGCGCTGTCGACCCTTCACCCTGGGGGTCCCCCCTGAAATTTGTTCACCCCAAATTTTTCCCTCCATCAGACATTCCCTCACTGGGATCACCACACCCCAAAACCCAAACACCCAGAGGAAAAAGCCCAAAATATATTTTTTGGGAGCACAAAGGACACCTGGCCAGGGTGACAACTGAGCTGAGGACACCACGAGACTTTTGGAGCAGCTTTCACCCCGTGGCCAAAACTCGGGGAAATTTCAATTTCTCAGGAGGGGACAAGTTGGGTCACGGTGAGAAACCAACCACAAAACCCTTTTATTCCCTTTCCAGCCTCAGCACAATCCCTGACTTGCAGTTTTTCCAGGAATTTGGCCGGCTGTCTCAGCAGTGCCCCGGGTGCTGCTCACATATTCTCCTCACATGAGCTCCCTCACGTCCAGCCGTGGGTTTTTTTGGGAGCAGAAGGACCCAAAACCCGCCAGGTTTTCTCCTTTGGGACGTGCATGGAGGCTGGGAAAGGGTGAGTCAGAGAAATTTGGGGTTTTTTCCTCCTGTTCCTGTTGCTCTTTAGGTTTAGTTTTGGAAATATTTTGTTTCGGGCTGTTTTTTTGTATGGTTTGGGGTTTTTTTCTCAATTTAACCTGATTTTTACAGAATAAAAGAGCAGCTTTGTCCTTTTCTCTAAGCGTCCTGATCCGAGAAAATCCATTCCATCACCAAATCATGGAATGGTTTGGGTTGGAAGTGAATTTCATGGAGTTCCACCCCCCTGCCATGGCCAGGGACATCTCCCAGGACCCCAGGGTGCTCCAAGCCCCATCCAGCCCGGCCTTGGACACTTCCAGAGGAAAATCAGGACATCTCTGAGGGGTGTGATGTGGCACTTGGGGACGTGGTCGAGGTCCCTTCCGACCCAAAACCGTTTCACGATTCTGTTCCTGGACTTGGCCTCTCTTTGTTCTGCCTGGAGCTTTTCAGGGAAGCTCCAAGTGAATTTCCCTGACTGTTAAACCTTGATTAAAAACGAGATGCCAACAACTCGAGCCCATGAATTCCTGCTGTCTCCATCACCATGGAAACGTGAGACTGTTGTCTTTAAATATTTTTAAGTTATATAAAGGCTTGGAACAACTCTGAATCCCCCCAATGATTAAAACAAAAGGAATAGTGGAAAAATTAAATCCACTTTTGCATCAAAGAAATGACTGGAATGGATGATCTTGAAGGTATCTCCCAACCTGAACCATTCCATGAATAAAATCCAGTCCCATTTATTCCATTCCCATTTATTCCACAGCCCAAATCTTGGAGTGCTGATGTTTTAATCCCATTTTTTAACACACTGCTCCCTCTCCATCCCCCCAGCCTGTTGCAATTCCAACCTTAAGGAATGAAGCTGGAGAACAAAACTGCTCCAGGACTGGAGAGCATTTTTTGGGATGATTTTTTTCCCCCCATGTCGGTGAATTTGCTTTCCTGGCTCTCCTGATGTTCACACAAGCCTGAATGGTTTCTAAATTCATAAAAAATGAATTAATTCATAAATATAAAAATATTATATAAAATGAAACATAAATTTTAAAAATATTCATTCATAAAAATCTTCATTTCTGTTTGCTTGGCTTCTCCAAAAGGAGTCCTTGTCCTTGTCTTTCCCTTTTCCTTGGGAAATTGGGAAATGTTGTTCTTGTCCCACCTGGGAGCCGCAGGAATTCACAAAGTCCTCTTGAGTAACAGCGGATTTTGGGAGTGGAAAATGTAATTTCAGCCCTCGAGAAATTAATAATAATTTATTAAAAATATAAGTTCAGCCCTCACTTGAGTCCTCTCCTGGCTCTTGAGCAATCCTGCCAGGGAATAACAAAACTGGGAGGAGAGGAAGGCTTGGAGCGTCCTGGTGTGCACAGGCCGAAGCAGGCCCAGGAAGAAACCCCAAAAATTCCCTTTAAAGTTTGGCCCTATTGAGGTGAACTGTTTGGCTCCTAAATCCTCATGGAACGGTTTGGGTTGGGAAGGACCCTAAAACCCACCTGGTTCCATCCCCTGATTATCCCGATCCCTTTGTCCGGGCAGCTTTTCACCGGAGAGGTGAATTCCAAGGCCGTGGGTTTGGTTTGGGCAGAGCCATCGCTCCAGAGGCTTTTCCAGGCTGGAGGGACTTGGGACTCCCTTCCCAGGGTCAGGAGTAACGGGATGCTGGCGGTGGGATCCTGGAGGGAAGGGATGTGGCCGATGGATTTGCTTCCTTTGCTTCCCATGGGAAGTTTGATTTGGCTGAAATCTTTGGGAAAAGGCCTGGAGGGACAGGACAAGGGGAATGGCTTGAACTGACAGAGGGAATTTGGGATGTTGGGAATGAATTCCTCCCTGCGAGGGTGGTGAGGGGCTGGAATGGAATTCCCAGAGGAGCTGTGGCTGCCCCTGGATCCCTGGAAGTGTCCAAGGCCAGGTTGGACGGGGCTTGGAACAACCTGGGATGGTGGAGTGAGGTTGGAACGAGACGATCTTGACGGTCTTTTCCAACCCAAAGCGTTCACGATTCCATTTCAAATTGTAACAGCAGCGTTTCCCTGAGGGCTCCTGTTGAGCTTGGTACCTTTTTGAAGAAATCTAATTTAATTCTAATTTATAGGAATTTCAATTAGCAGAGGGAGGAGAATCCAAGTGACGTCTCCTGTTGCGGAATAGCGATGCCAAACTTCCTCTTAACCAAAATATTGCTGCTGTTCTTGCTGGAATTGTTTTGGTTGGAAAAGACCTCCAAGGTCACAAATTCCAGCTATTAACAGCACAGAGCCGTCCTTTCAGCTGGAAAGGTCAGCACAGGTTTTTAGGTGATATTTAAGGCGAGCAAACAAAGGAAAAAAAGAGATTTGGTTGGAAACCCAGGGCAAGAATCCTTTTCCTGATCCTCCAGGATTCCAGGTGGCCCCGAAAGGACGGATCTGTCCTAATGTGGTGCTTTAAGGGATTACTGGGAGATCATTAAAATCACCCTGCAGCAGCTTGGATCATCCCTCGTGGTTTTAGGACGTCCTAAAGGCGTTTTTAGCTGTGTCCTGTAAGTCTGGCAGAGCGAGGGCTCCTGGCTGGCTCCCGATGGATCGGGAATTTCTCTCCGTGCCTGGTGGATTTTGCACATGAGGAGTCTTGATGAGCTTCGTTAGCTCTGGAGCAGCTAACGAGCAACCCGTATGGCAGGCTTGGAGCAAGTCATGGAAT
>CM032354.1:154907509-154957003 GCA_019023105.1 Diglossa brunneiventris | reverse complement strand
GGATCAAGGGAGAGAATCCAGCAAAGCAGAGGCTGGTCAGGCAGAACTTGTTCCATTTGTCAGGTCTATTTGGATTTCTGCAATCTGCACAACAGCATACACTGTCATTTAAAGCATATTCCTTGACCTCATTCATGAATCCAATAAACAAACAGCAAGCCCATGTTTGCCCAGGCTGGTCTGTGATGTCAATTCTCCTATTCCGCATTCAAGCCACAAGGTTTCATAATTTAAAACCTCCAAGTCTTAATATTTTGTTCCTGTTAGTAACAGCTAATTGCTTCTAATGGATGATCAGTGAGCTCCTCCTCCCTCCTATGTCACGGTGCTGGCATTTCTTTGTGGAATTCTGCGATTCCAAGCCATTTTCTTGAGGTCTTGTCCATCTGACTTTGATGGCAATATTTAAATGCAAGTATTAGAGGTTAAATGCTGGTGTTGATGGCCTTGTCAGGGCAAGGTGAAGACGTGACCAAAGCCACCTCATCAGTGAGGTCGCCCCAGGGCTCCCATGTTCTGTGGTTTGGGGGTGCATTGTGAAGATGGGCCCCAAATCATCACGGCTCTGTCAGGCTGGTCCGGGCTTTGCAGGAGCACTGCTTGTGAGGGTCTGCTCCTTTCATCCCAGCTTCCATCCCCACCATGTTGCCATCTCTCCAGGTGTTTTTGTACACCAGACCTTCCCAGCTGTGGATGGGGAAGTAATCCTGTTGTTTAGGGAGGATCCCATGCTGCCCAAAGTACTGTGTGGTCCATCCATAGCGCTCATCCCATCTGGGCTCAGCAAGGTCACTCTGTGGGGTCACAGTGCTGGCCTCTACCTGACACATGGAAAGGGAAAATGGTGAAGGATAAGGAGAACAAGATGTGAGGAGAACAATTCCTCAAAATTTGATTAATCAACCTTTATAGGCCAAGTACCCTTTGAAGAAAAGAACTCCAGCAGTTCCCAAGACAGGATTAGGAAAAGAAATAAAAGCAAATTGAGGGCAGTGTCCATCCTTTCACCCACCGCTTCAGGAACTACACAGTGGAACATGGACATGGATGTGGTTGACCAAGAGCAACACAGGGCGACTGAGACAGTGATGGAATTGGAGCACCCTTAAAATGAGATGAAACTAGACACCTGGAATTTCAGGCAGGAGTCAAAATGCAAATGGGAGATGCTGTCAATATGCCATGGCATG
This sequence comes from Diglossa brunneiventris, assembly GCA_019023105.1. NCBI lineage: Eukaryota > Metazoa > Chordata > Aves > Passeriformes > Thraupidae > Diglossa > Diglossa brunneiventris. The sequence goes on along the minus strand of CM032354.1, from coordinate 154,955,813 downwards.
ACCTAGTCTTAAATCCCCAGTTTTCCAAAGCTTTTGTTGAATCCTCTGCATGCCCTGACACTTTCTATCAACAAGATATTGGTTGTTAATTCTCTCAGCTAAGAGGTTATGCCAAGGTCAGATGGACACAGCATCAAGGGAAAGAACACGGAACTGCAGAGTTGCAGGAAAGAAACCACTCCCCACCTCATGACTCACCAGACTCGCCAGCCAAGAGCTGCTGCCTAAAAAATGCCCCAAGGCCATGGGACAAGGCTGTCCCACCCATCCAGGACCAGCATAAAAGCCAGCCCAGAGCCTCTCAGCCTCACACACTTCTCCTCAAGCCTTCTCCTGTGCAGACAAAAGGTGAGTCTCAATCCCCTGACCGTCCTGTCCCTGCACCCCTGGCCCCTCTCTGCCAGCACGCTCAGCCCCAGCCTCAGCAGCCCTCACACCTTCCCACAGCCCCACAGCAGCCTCCACACTCCCTCACCCTCCTGCATCACTGCCCCCCACATCCCCACAGCCCTGCCCTGCCTCACCCTCTCTCTTCCAGGCACCCTCCACACCACACCCATGGCCTGCTACAACCGCTGCAGTCCCTGCGGACCCACCCCGCTGGCCAACAGCTGCAACGAGCCCTGTGCCCTGCAATGCCAGGATTCCCGCGTCATCATCGACCCTTCCCTGTGCTGGTCACCCTGCCAGGACCCATCATGACCTCCTTCCCCCAGAACACCGCCGTTGGATCCACCTCCTCGGCTGCCGTGGGCACTGAGCTCAGTGTGCAGGGACAGCCCATCTCTGGGGGATTTGGTGGCTTTGGTGGCTTTGGCTACGGCCTTGGCTATGGCCGTGGATTTGGCTATGGCCTGGGAGGCCTGGGCTGCTATGGCAGAAGGGGCTATGGCTACATCTGCTAAGGGCCCTCAGGTCCACCCCTGACTCCCTCCACCAGCCCTGGAACACATCTCAGGCATTGAGGACTCCTCTCTGGGCTATGGGTGCTGGTCTCAAAGGGGCTCAGCACTTCCATCTCCTGCTCTCAGGGCCTCCAAGCAAGGCAGCAGCCAAGAGTCCAGCCCGGGCTGCCTGCAAACACAACCCATCTGCCTCCTCCTCTTCTCCTCTCCCTGCTCCCTGCTCTCTGCTCTCTGCTCTCTGCTCTCCCCTTTGGCTCTGTCCCATCCCCTCTGCTGCAAACCCTTTCTTCCAGGTCAGAGACCATCGGGCCCCTCTGGTGGGTTGCTCCCACTGTAGGGCAGGAAGTCCTTGATGCTCTGGCCAAATGTGCTGCAAGCAAAGGACCTCGGCTGTTGGTCACCCTGATTGCACCTCAGCCCTATTCCCTTCCACTGGCTGCTCCTGCTTTTTCACTATTTTGTCTCAATAAAATTTTTCTTGCACCACAATTTCAGATGTCAATTTTCTCTATGGATTCACAATGAACTGGATGTGAACCCTGTTTCCCTTGTGCTGCACTGCAGGAGAGTAGGAATCGAGAGTCCAAGTGCCTTCTGGAGAAGTTTAGGTTGTCTATTAAGGAATCTTCCTTCATGGAGAGGGTGGTCATTGATGTCACACACTGCCCAGTGTAACTGTGGAGTCATCATCCCTGCAGGGATTTAATATCCCTGGAGATGTGTCACTTGGGGACATGGGTTAATGGTGGCTTTGGTAGTGTTGAGGGAATGTTTAGGCTTTGTATTTAAAATTTAGCTCTTCTACAACAAAAATATTTTAAGATGTGATCATTTAGTGGTGGATTTTGTAGCTCTGCTTCAACAGTTGTACTCAATGTCAAGAGGCTTTTCCATCAGAACTGACTCCATGTGTGTGGGCGGCGGCTGTGCAAGGGAGCAGAGGCCAAAAGGGAGAGGCAGCACAGGAGGGTTGAGCCAGGCCTTTGGGGTCTTGAGTTTTGGCAAGTGCTGAGGGGTGAGGCCAGTTCTCTTGGAGGATTTCCCTTGGGGAAATGGTGCTTGGCTGAGCTCTGTGTCTGCCCTGTGCCTGTGACTCAGCCTGGGCAGGAGGGGACAGCTGTGGCTGCTGTTGAACTCAGCCCTTTTGTGAAGCCTTTGAGGCTCCTTTCCCTTCCATGCTCCCAGAGCAACTGGGCAAATCCAGGCTGCCTGAGAGGGCAGTGAGTGGCCTTAGAGTGGCTGTGGGCCCAGAGGCTGGGGATCAGTGGGCCAAAATTCAAATCAAAGCAAGTCTCAAGGGAAGTCGGTCAAGAGTTGTATCCACGAGGCCAACCCTGTTCAACATCCTCAACAACAGCGTGGGCAGTGGGACTGTTGTCCCCTCAGTAAGCAGGCAGGTGATGGAGTGGCTGAGGCACCACTTGGTTGTGCCACCACTCAGGGGGAGCTGGAGACTGAGGGTTAAAGGCATCTCCTGAAGTTCAGGAGAGGAAAATGTGAAGTTCTGCATCTGGGCAGGAATGGCAATGGGCCCCAGGTCATGCTGGGGGCTGATAGGCTGGAAAGGAGCTTTGCAGAGCCTGATCCTGTGGTGCTGGTGGAGAATAAAGGAACAACAAAATCTGAATCCTTCCCTTCCTGGAAAAGGCATCACCAGTAGCCAAGATAGATTTCTGGCAATTTTTGCCCTGAAGTTGGGAGAGGTGGCCTTTCCTCTCTTGGGAGCACTGGTGACGTCCTGTGTGGGGTGGTGTGGGCAGTTCTGGGCTGTCCAGGGGAAGAAGCACAAGGGCTTAGTGAAAAAAAGACCAGATCAGGGTGACTAAGACACTGAAAAGGTGGGAGAATAATTCCTAGAGGACAGAGAGATCTGGGACTCCCAGGAGACAAGGCAGATCCCTGATGGCGGGGAATGAAGTTGAGGAAGCCTGGCTGTTTTCAACAGTGTACACAGGAAAAAGAAAGGGTGGAAGGGAAGAAGACAAAACAGATGGAATTCCCTGGCAAAAGAAGGCAAGAATTTTTGAGTGTGAGAGTGGTCTCGGAGTGGAAAAGGTGATGGAGTCTCTGCTGGCAGAACCAAAACTGACCCGGCTGTGGTCCTGGAAATGCTGTCCTTGCTGACTTTCCTTGGGGAGAAGGAAATAAGGCACCTGTATTCCAGAGTTCATGCCCAAGTGGAGGATGTTGTTCCTCCTGTCTGCTGGGTGAGTTCAAGAGTCCTGATGGGGAAGACAGTATTTCACGTGTATGCTGGCACAGAGAAACTACCAGAGCCAGCAGCAGGAGAGTATGGATGTGTCAAAACCTTTGGGGCAGTGGGTCCTAGGTTTGTGTCACGTTCTGGAAGGTGTGTCCTTGTCCCCTCCTTCCAGTGCCTGTCTTGGTTATTGCTGGTGGTGACATCTTACCTAAGAGAGGTGCTCCGCTTCTTTTCCATCCACGCCAAACGTCTATCTGTCATTTTACGGATGGGAATATGAAGCCACTGGAATTCAAAAAGATGAGTAGCCATCTCAGATTTTGATGCAGGAAAACTTTATTGAGGGAAAAAAACAAAGAGAGGAGAAAGAACTAGAAGGAATCCAGTGTGAGATGCAAGAAGGGTGATAACCAGCAGAAGCGATTTTCTTGCGGGAGCTGTTGCCAGAGCCCCAATGACATTGTTGATGTCAGGAGTGGTGCAGAGGTCCCTTAGCAGTTGTAGCCGTAGCCCCTTCTGCCATAGCAGCCCAGCCCGTAGCCATAGCCCAGCCCGTAGCCAAATCCACGGCCATAGCCAAGGCCGTAGCCAAGGCCGTAGCCAAAGCCACCAAAGCCCCCAGAGATGGGCTGTCCCTGCACACTGAGCTCAGTGCCCACGGCAGCCGAGGAGGTGGATCCGACGGCGGTGTTCTGGGGGAAGGAGGTCATGATGGGTCCTGGCAGGGTGACCAGCACAGGGGAAGGGTTGATGATGACGCGGGAATCCTGGCATTGCAGGGCACAGGGCTCGTTGCAGCTGTTGGCCAGCGGGGTGGGTCCGCAGGGACTGCAGCGGTTGTAGCAGGCCATGGGTGTGGTGTGGAGGGTGCCTGGAAGAGAGAGGGTGAGGCAGGGCAGGGCTGTGGGGGTGTGAGGGGCAGTGATGCAGGACGGTGAGGGAGTATGGAGGCTGTTATGGGGCTGTGGGGAGGCCTGAGGGCTGCTGAGGCTGGTGGCTGAGCGTGCTGGCAGAGAGGGGCCAGGGGTGCAGGGGCAGGAGGGTCAGGAGATTGAGACTCACCTTGTAGTCTGCACAGGAGAAGGCTTGAGGAGGAGTGTGTGAGGCTGAGAGGTTCTGGGCTGGCTTTTATGCTGGTCCTGGAGGGGCGGGACAGCCTTGTCCCATGGCCTTGGGGCATTTTGGAGGCAGCAGCTCTTGGCTGGTCCAGCATGGTGAGTCATGAGGTGGGGAGTGTTTTCCTTCATGCCATTTGGCAATTCCATGACCTGCTCTTGATGCTGTGTCCCTCTGACCTTGGCGGTAGCTTTAATAAATTGGTATTTGGGCAGATTTGATGCCATGCGTGTCAGGGAGGTGTGAATGAACAACCCAAGCCCTGAAGATCTACAATGTCATCAGTGATGTCATTTGGTGGTGTTTTGTGCTGTGGTTTGTGGGTGCCTTGTGAAGACTGGGACTCTGTTCCATGACACTGCATATCCATCAGTCATTGTGTTGCACCCAGGAATGCTGAGGGAGCTGCTGATGTCCTGGGGCAGTCACTCTGTAATAGCTTAGCAAGAACCCAATGCCTGCAAGCCTTTCATGATAGATGAAAGAGAACTCATGGCCTCGTGCCTTGAATGGGATCAAGAGAGAGGACACTTAAACTGAGAGGCTGTTCAGGCTGAACATATTCCAGTATTATGATCCATTTGATTTCCAATCCATGACCATGTCCTCTGCCATTTAAACTGTATTCCTTGACCTTATTAAGAAATCCACAAAGGAAACAACAAACTGGGCTTGATCCCTTTTTTCCCAGGCTGTCTGTGACATCAATTAGCTTATTCCGCATTCAGGCCACAAGTTTCATAACTCATGACCTGTAATTGTTAACATTGTGTTCCTGTAAGCAAATAATTGCTAATGGAGCATCAGTGCGCTCCTCTGTCCTTCCCCAACAAGGTGGGTGCATGTCTTTGTGGAATTGTGCAATTCCATATCCTGCTCCTGAGGCCCTGTCCATCTGTGGCAGTAACTTTTAATTGCGACTATGAAGAGGTCAAATTTTTCTGTTGGTGGTTCATGTCAGGGAGGGCTGAAGACATGAGCCAAGCTTTGGAGAGGTGGGGTGTCATCACTCTGGTCACCGCACAGCCCTCGTGTGCTGCGTTTTGTGGGTGTCTTCTGAAAAATTACCCCAAATTTCTCAGTGTTCTGATTGGCTGGTCTGGGATGGGCAGGTGTGCCAAGGAGGAGGTGTTGCACCTTCCATTGCCTTCCATCCCTCCACGCATTTATCCCACTTGGCAAATGCTGAACTCAGACCCAATTTCAATTTGGACACGCTCAGTGGGTGCTTGGGTGATAGTCTAGCCTGAGAGGTTTTGATATTTTTGGTCATCCTTGGGCTGAGTGCCAAAGGCTGAGGCCACTTGTTGTTGTCAGAAGGAGGATTTGGTGGTTGACCAGGGTTGTTGGAGACAAGCATTGCAGGATCCTCAACAACCCAGGCGAGTCCAGGTGCTGGCAGTGCCCAGGGTAGCGGGCTCAGAAAAGTGTGAAGGGCTGGGGCCAGTGGCTTGTGGTCAGTGCCCCAAAGTCCAGATGGCCGCACGTCCCAGTGCTGACCCTCGGCCAACACTGAAAACTTGCTGGGTTCTGGACATGCTGGACTTCAGCAAGGGCAGCTGCCAAGTGCTTTTTCATGGGAAGGAGTCATGGCAGGTAGGAAGAAATATCTGGGTGTCACTTGGAACAATTGTGCTCTTCTCTGAAAACGCCTTTGTGGTTCTGGGCTAGAAGGAATGGGGCAGGAGGTGTCCCTGTATCATTGTGGGAAAAGGCACCCCCAGTCTCCAGATCGGGACAGGGGAGAATTTATGTGATGAGGCAGGGAGATAATGTGGAGGAGACTCTTGGTTTCTTCAGAGCACTGGTGAGGTCCCATGTGAGGTGTTGTTTGCAATTCCAGTCTCCCCAGTGTGAAAATGAAGTCAACTTAGTGAGTTAGGGAACAGTGAGCAGTTCAGAACTACCAAGATTCCAAAATGGTGGATCATTCCTGGATGGGAAACTGGGAGAGCTGGGACTCGCAGGGGACGAGGGTGGACACGGGGGTGTCATCAGTGTGTGCAAATTCCTGATGGCAGAGGATGAAGGTGAGGGAGCCCGACTGTTCTCAGTAATGCCCACGTGCAGGACAAGAGGGCAAGGGCAATGGGAAAACAGATGAAATGCAATTGCTAAAGAAGGCAAGAAGTTCTTGTTTTGAGGATGGTCACAGAGTGGAAAAGTTGTTGGACGGTTGGCCCTGGTAGATCCAATGCTGAACTGTCCATGGTGCTGGGAATCCTGCTCATGTTGGTGTTGCTGGAGCAGGGAAGTTGAAGCTCTTGCACTCCAGACTTCCTGCCCAAGTGGAGGATTTTGGGACCTTCTTGCTGGAAGGTCTCAAGAGTCCTGGTGGGGAAGAGAGTTTGCCAAGTGTATACTGATACAGAGTGACTTGACCAGAGCTGTACCCAGGAGAGCATGGATGTGTCCAAGCTTTGGTCTGTCAGGTGACAGGTTTGTGTCATGTTCTGGAATGTGTCTCCTCCTGTGCTTCCTATGCCAGATGTTTTTATTAGTTGTATTTAGATATTTTTGAGGGAAGGTGTTGTTGCACATAGCCCAGTGGCCTGCTGAGGCGTGGAATGTGCTTGGTAAGGATGTGAGACCACTGGAATTACGGAAGAACAGGAGGCATATCAGGTTTTGATGGAGGAAAATTTTATTGAGGCACAAGAATGTAGAGACACGAGAAAGGAGAAGATGGGATCCAGTGTGAGGTGCAGGTAGGACAACCATCAGCAGAGGTGCTTTGCTTGCAGGAGCTGTTGCCAGAGGCCTGAGCTGGTGGTGTCAGGAGTGGAGCCGAGGACCCTCAGCAGTTGTAGCCATAGCCCCTTCTGCCATAGCAGCCCAGGCCGTAGCCATAGCCCTGCCCGTAGCCAAATCCACGGCCATAGCCAAGGCCGTAGCCAAAGCCACCAAAGCCACCAAATCCCCCAGAGATGGGCTGTCCCTGCACACTGAGCTCAGTGCCCACGGCAGCCGAGGAGGTGGATCCGACGGCGGTGTTCTGGGGGAAGGAGGTCATGATGGGTCCTGGCAGGGTGACCAGCACAGGGGAAGGGTCGATGATGACACGGGAATCCTGGCATTGCAGGGCACAGGGCTCGTTGCAGCTGTTGGCCAGCGGGGTGGGTCCGCAGGGACGGCAGAGGCTGTTGCAGGCCATGGGTGTGGTGTGGAGGGTTCCTGGAAGAGAGAGGGGTGAGGCAGGGCAGGGTTGTGGGGGTGCGAGGGGTGATGATGCAGGAGGGAGAGGGAGTGTGGAGGCTGTTGTGGGGCTGTGGGGAGGCCTGAGGGCTGCTGAGGCTGGGGCTGAGCTTGCCGCCAGAGAGAGGCCAGGGGTGCAGGGTCAGGAGGGTCAGGAGATTGAGACTCACCTTGCAGTCTGCAGGAACAGGAGGAGTCAGGAGGAGTGTGTGAGAGAGAGAGGTTCTGGGCCGGCTTTTATGCTGGTCCTGGATGGGTGGGACAGCCTTGTCCCATGGCCTTGGGGCATTTTGGAGGCAGCAGCTCTTGGCTGGTCCAGCATGGTGAGTCATGAGGTGGGGAGTGTTTTCCTTCATGCCATTTGGCAATTCCATGTCCTGCTCTTGATGCTGTGTCCCTCTGACCTTGGTGGGAGCTTTAATAAATTGGTGTTTGGGCAGATTTGATGCCATGCATGTCAGGGAGGTGTGAATGAACAACCCAAGCCCTGAAGATCTACAATGTCATCAGTGATGTCATTTGGTGGCGTTTTGTGCTGTGGTTTGCGGGTGCCTTGTGAAGACTGGGACTCTGTTCCATGACACTGCATATCCATCAGTCATTGTGTTGCACCCAGGAATGCTGAGGGAGCTGCTGATGTCCTGGGGCAGTCACTCTGTAATAGCTTAGCAGGAACCCAATGCCTGCAAGCCTTTCATGATAGATGAAAGAGAACTCATGGCCTTGTGCCTTGAATGGGATCAAGAGAGAGGACATTTAGACTGAGAGGCTGTTCAGGCTGAACATATTCCAGTATTATGATCCATTTGGATTTCTCCAATTCACATGACAATGTCCTCTGCCATTTAAACTGTATTCCTTGACCTTGTTAAGAAATCCACAAAGGAAACAACAAACTGGGCTTGATCCCTTTTTTCCCAGGCTGTCTGTGACATCAATTAGCTTATTCCGCATTCAGGCCACAAGTTTCATAACTCATGACCTGTAATTGTTAACATTGTGTTCCTGTAAGCAAATAATTGCTAATGGAGCATCAGTGAGCTCCTCTGTCCTTCCCCAACAAGGTGGGTGCATGTCTTTGTGGAATTGTGCAATTCCATATCCTGCTCCTGAGGCCCTGCCCATCTGTGGCAGTAATTTTTAATTGCAACTATGAAGAGGTCAAATTTTTCTGTTGGTGGTTCATGTCAGGGAGGGCTGAAGACATGAGCCAAGCTTTGGAGAGGTGGGGTGTCATCACTGTGGTCACCGCACAGCCCTCGTGTGCTGTGTTTTGTGGGTGTCTTCTGAAAAATTACCCCAAATTTCTCAGTGTTCTGATTGGCTGGTCTGGGATGGGCAGGTGTGCCAAGGAGGAGGTGTTGCACCTTCCATTGCCTTCCATCCCTCCACGCATTTATCCCACTTGGCAAATGCTGACCTCAGACCTCAACTTTCAATTTGGACACGCTCAGTGGGTGCTTGGGTGATAGTCTAGCCTGAGAGGTTTTGATATTTTTGGTCATCCCTTGGGCTGAGTGCCAAAGGCTGAGGCCACTTGTTGTTGTCAGAAGGAGGATTTGGAGGTTGACCAGGGTTGTTGGAGACAAGCATTGCAGGATCCTCAACAACCCAGGCGAGTCCAGGTGCTGCAGTGCCCAGGGTAGCGGGCTCAGAAAAGTGTGAAGGGCTGGGGCCAGTGGCTTGTGGTCAGTGCCCCAAAGTCCAGATGGCAGCACGTCCCCAGTGCTGACCCCCGGGCCAACACTGAAAACTTGCTGGGTTCTGGACATCTGCTGGACTTCAGCAAGGGCAGCTGCCAAGTGCTTTTTCATGGGAGGAGTCATGGCAGGTAGGAAGAAATATCTGGGTGTCACTTGGAACAATTGTGTTCTTCTCTGAAAACGCCTTTGTGGTTCTGGGCTAGAAGGAATGGGGCAGGAGGTGTCCCTGTATCATTGTGGGAAAAGGCACCCCCAGTCTCCAGATCAGGACGGGGCGAATTTATGTGATGAGGCAGGGAGATAATGTGGAGGAGACTCTTGGTTTCTTCAGAGCACTGGTGAGGGTCCCATGTGAGGTGTTGTTTGCAATTCCAGTCTCCCCAGTGTGAAAATGAAGTCAACTTAGTGAGTTAGGGAACAGTGAGCAGTTCAGAACTACCAAGATTCCAAAATGGTGGATCATTCCTGGATGGGAAACTGGGAGAGCTGGGACTCGCAGGGGACGAGGGTGGACACGGGGGTGTCATCAGTGTGTGCAAATTCCTGATGGCAGAGGATGAAGGTGAGGGAGCCCGACTGTTCTCAGTAATGCCCACGTGCAGGACAAGAGGGCAAGGGCAATGGGAAAACAGATGAAATGCAATTGCTAAAGAAGGCAAGAAGTTCTTGTTTTGAGGATGGTCACAGAGTGGAAAAGTTGTTGGACAGTTGGCCCGGGTAGATCCAATACTGAACTGTCCATGGTGCTGGGAATCCTGCTCACGTTGGTGTTGCTGGAGCAGGGAAGTTGAAGCTCTTGCACTCCAGACTTCCTGCCCAAGTGGAGGATTTTGGGACTCTTCTTGCTGGAAGGTCTCAAGAGTCCTGGTGGGGAAGAGAGTTTGCCAAGTGTATACTGATACAGAGTGACTTGACCAGGAGCTGTACCCAGGAGAGCATGGATGTGTCCAAGCTTTGGTCTGTCAGGTGACAGGTTTGTGTCATGTTCTGGAATGTGTCTCCTCCTGTGCTTCCTATGCCAGACGTTTTTATTAGTTGTATTTAGATATTTTTGAGGGAAGGTGTTGTTGCACATAGCCCAGTGGCCTGCTGAGGTGTGGAATGTGCTTGGTAAGGATGTGAGACCGCTGGAATTACAGAAGAACAGGAGGCATATCAGGTTTTGATGGAGGAAAATTTTATTGAGGCACAAGAATGTAGAGACACGAGAAAGGAGAAGATGGGATCCAGTGTGAGGTGCAGGTAGGACAACCATCAGCAGAGGTGCTTTGCTTGCAGGAGCTGTTGCCAGAGGCCTGAGCTGGTGGTGTCAGGAGTGGAGCCGAGGACCCTCAGCAGTTGTAGCCATAGCCCCTTCTGCCATAGCAGCCCAGCCCGTAGCCATAGCCCTGCCCGTAGCCAAATCCACGGCCATAGCCAAGGCCGTAGCCAAAGCCACCAAAGCCACCAAATCCCCCAGAGATGGGCTGTCCCTGCACACTGAGCTCAGTGCCCACGGCAGCCGAGGAGGTGGATCCGACGGCGGTGTTCTGGGGGAAGGAGGTCATGATGGGTCCTGGCAGGGTGACCAGCACAGGGGAAGGGTCGATGATGACACGGGAATCCTGGCATTGCAGGGCACAGGGCTCGTTGCAGCTGTTGGCCAGCGGGTGGGTCCGCAGGGACTGCAGCGGTTGTAGCAGGCCATGGGTGTGGTGTGGAGGGTGCCTGGAAGAGAGAGGGTGAGGCAGGGTCATGGAGGTTTGGGGGTTGTGATGGGTGGTATGGGTGGGTGCCTGGAGTGTGGAGGCTGTTGTGGGGCTGTGGGGAGGTGTGAGGGCTGCTGAGGCTGGAGCTCAGCGTGCTGGAAGAGAGGAGCCAGGGGTGCAGGAGCAGGAGGGTCAGGGGTTGAGTCTCACCTGGTTTTGGGCAGGAGCAGGAGGAGAAGGCTGGAGGAGAAGTGTGTGAGGGAGAGAGGCTCTGGGCTGGCTTTTATGCTGATCCTGGAGGGGCGGGACAGCCTTGTCCCATGGCCTTGGGGCATTTTGCAGGCAACAGCTCTTGCTTGGCTCAGCCTGGTGAGTCATGAGGTGGGGAGTGTTTTCCTTTTTGCAGTTCTGCAATTTTGTGTTCTTCCCTTGTGTCTGTGTCCATCTGACCTTGGCATAACATCTTAATTGCAGGAATTGATGACCATTATCTGATTGTTTATGCTGTAAAATACTCAGCCAAATCTTAGGGTAATTGAGGTGTCATCAGTAAGGTCATACCACAGCATATTGATGACATCTCCTGTGTGCATTCTTGTCTCCTGCCTTAAAGAACTCCCAGTTTTCTCACCTTGTCCTCGTTTTGAGGATACCCCAGTCCTGTCAGTATCATGGGGTCCCTGCAGCACTCTTGGTCAACCATGTCCACGTCCTTGTTCCACCAGGGGTCCCTACCAGTGGTGTGGACCAGGACAGTCCAGTCCTTCAAACTTTCCAAAGCTCAGGCACATGGATTCCAAGGGTGGATTAATCAAAGGATGGGGAACTTTGCTCCTCATGTGTCTCCTTCTCCTTATTCTTCAGCATTTTTCCTTTCCATGGTCAGGCACAGTCTAGCACTTGGACCCCACAGTGTGACCTTGCTGGTCACAGCTGAGACGAGCGCTATGGATGAACCAGCAAAGACTTTGGGGAGCATGGGAGGCCATCCTAAATCGCAGGGATTGATTTCCCATCTCCAGCAGGAAAGGCTGGAAATACAGACAGGCCCTGAATGTTGGCAACATAGTGGGGATGGAGAGAAAGGGCATTTCCTCACAAGCAGTGCTCCTGCAAAGCCAGACGATCCTGACAGAGCTGTGATGACTCGGGGCCCCACTTCACAATGTGTTGCGGTATTTAAGGGTCCCCAGGACGAGGGAAGAGATAAGAATCTTGTCTCCACGTTTCAGAAGGCTGATTTATTATTTTATGATATATATTATATTAAAAGAAAATTATATATTAGACTATACTAAAGAAAGAGAAAAAGAAGATCTCAGAAAGCTATAAAGGAATGAATAATAAAATCTTGTGACTGACCAGAGTCCCGACACAGCTGGACCAGTGATTGGCCATTAATTAAAAACACGTCACGTGCTGGGTAAACAATTCTCCAAATCACATTCCAAAGTAGCAAAACATGGAGAAGCTGAAGCTTCCCAGCTTCTCAGGAGAAAAGATCCTAGCAAAAGGATTTTTCAGAAAATATGCCTGTGACAACAATGCACCCCAAAACCAGGACACACCAGTGCCATGGGGTGACCTCACTGATGGGACCCCATCTCTCCAAGGCTTTGACATGTCTTCAGTCCACCATGACACACAGCATCAACACCTGCCCTTAACCTCTAAGACACTTAAAATCTGCCACCAAGGTCAGGCGGACATGGCCCCAAATGAAGGACATGGAGCTGCAGAATTCCACAAAGGAATGCCCACACCATGACATAGGAGGGAAGACGACTGTGCTGACCAACCATTAGTAATTACTAGGTTTTGCTAGCAGGAACAGATTATTAAGACTAAAAGGATATGAGATACGAAAACTTACAGGATGAATGCGGATTAAAGGCAAGGACATCACAGGCCAGCCTGGGAAAAAAGGGGATCAAGCTGAGTTGTTTAATGGATTTCTTAATGAGGTCAGGGAATGTGCTTTAAATGACAGAGTACAATGTCAAGTAAAGATGAGAAGTCCAAATGGACCATGACACCAGAACAAGTTCAACCAGACCAGCCTCTACTTTTCCAGATGTTCTCTCTTGATTCAGTTCAAGCCACAAGGCCATGAGATCTCTTTAATCTGTCAGAGCACTCCTAATTCATGATAATATTTCCATGTTATTGCAGAGTGACCTCCCCAGGACATCAGCAGCTCCCTCAGCATTCCTGGGTGGAACACAGTGACTGATGGACATCCAATGGCACAGAACAGAGTCCCCGTCTTCACAAGGCGCCTGCAAACCACACCACACGAGTGCCAAAAAATGACCTCACTGATGATATCACAACTCTCCTGGGCTCTGGTTGTTTACTCAGCCCTTCCTGACACACATGGAACAATCAAATCCACCCAAATGCCATCTCTTGCTTCAAAGCTGATGTCAAGGTCAGATGGACACAGACTCAAGAACCAATCATGACACTGCAGAATTATATGAACAAAAATAATCCCCATGTCATGACTCACCAGGTGGGGCCAGCCAAGAGCTGCTGCCTCAAAAATGCCCCAAGGCCATGGGACAAGGCTGTCCCACCCCTCCAGGACCAGCATAAAAACAGTCCCAGAGCCTCTCTCCCTCACACACTTCTCCTCACGCCTTCTCCTCCTGCTCCTGCTGACAGCCAGGTGAGTCTCAAGCCCCTGACCCTCCTGCTTCTCCCCTCCTTGGCCCCTCTCTTCCAGCACACTCTGCCCCAGCCTCAGCAGCCCTCACCCCTCCCCACAGCCCCACAACAGCCTCCACACTCCCTCACCCCTCGTGCACCCTCATGTCCCTGCCCTGCCTCACCCTCTCTCTCTTCCAGGCACCCACCACACCACACCCATGGCCTGCTACAACCGCTGCAGTCCCTGCGGACCCACCCCGCTGGCCAACAGCTGCAACGAGCCCTGTGCCCTGCAATGCCAGGATTCCCACGTCATCATCGACCCTTCCCCTGTGCTGGTCACCCTGCCAGGACCCATCATGACCTCCTTCCCCCAGAACACCGCCGTCGGATCCACCTCCTCGGCTGCCGTGGGCACTGAGCTCAGTGTGCAGGGACAGCCCATCTCTGGGGGATTTGGTGGCTTTGGTGGCTTTGGCGGCTTTGGTGACTTTGGCTACGGCCTTGGCTATGGCCGTGGGTTTGGCTATGGCCGTGGATTTGGCTACGGGCTGGGCTATGGCTATGGCTACGGGTTGGGCTGCTATGGCAGAAGGGGCTATGGCTACAACTGCTAAGGGCCCTCAGCACTACTCCTGACAGCAACCACCCACTCCTTGGAACACACCCCAGGTGCTGCAGACACCTTTCTGGGCCAAAGCAGTGAACTGGCTCAGCACTTCCAGCTTTTGCTCTCAGGGCACCAAGCAAGGCGGCAGCCAAGGGCCCAGCCCAAGCTGCCTGCAAACATGGCCCATCTGCCTCCTGCTCTTCTCTCACTCCCTCTTAGCTCTGTCCAGCTCCTTCTGCTGCAAATCCTTTCTCCCAGGCCGGAGACCATTGGGAACCTTCACCATCAGGTTGCTTCTACTGTGGAGCAGGAAGGCCTCGATGCTCTGGCCAAACCACCAGCAAGCAAAGGAGCTTGGCTGCTGGTTGCCCTACTTGCACATCAGACCAGCTCCCATTCTCTTGCCACTCGTGACTTCTCCCTCTTCTTTTGCCTCAATAAAATTCTCTTGCATTGCAGCATTTTTATGTCTCCTTTTCCTTCAGGGGCACACACTTGCACAGTTTGTTCTTCCCTCAGATACCACAAACCCTTCACTTGATGATCCTACGCCTGGATACTCCAAGGCAGATCTATCCCTGCCTGTGACACATGCACCTCCTGGGACATGTTTTTAAATAGGCTACACAGCAGTTGCTCCAGTCCCTCACTATCTCTTTAGCCCTGATACAGATCCACACGAGCAGGTCCTTACCCTTGAGACCCCAGAGCTAAGCACAGAACTCCAGTCTCAGCAGAGCAGAGCAGAGGGTCAGAATTCCCTCCTCACCTGCTGCCCACACTGTGGCAATGATCCCATGGCATGGGCAGTCTCTGTTTGTTGTGTTCACGTGGCCAGGGCATGTCCAATTCTTCATCCACCAACATCCCAAGTCCTTTTCCTCGAGGATACTCTTAATCGACTCATTAGCCATCCAACATCCATTACTGAGATATCTCCAAATCAGATTTAGGATGCTGCATTTCATCCTGTTCACCTTCATGACAATCACACCACCCCAGCCTGTCAAGAGCTCTCTGGACACCATCCCTTCCCTCCAGACAATCAACCACACTGCTCACCTTGATGTCATTCCCATTCTTGCTGAGGGGACACTCAATTTCCTGTGCCTGACAAAATGGGAAGTGATAATGGTCCCAATACGAACCTCTGTGGGTCACCACTCATCCCTGTTCTCCTCACAGACATGGAGCTGCTGACCAAAACTGTGAGTGACATCCTGTCCATTTTCAAGTCCATGCACATGATATCAGTTGCTCTTCTGTCATTCACCAGTGTTGGAACCCCACCAAACTTTTCAGGAAGAATTTGCCCTTTGCGGAAATGGGAGCAGCAACAGGGGATGGATGAGTCAGGCCTTTGGGGCCTTGAGTTGTGGCAAGTGCCCAGAGCTGAGGCCCGTTCTCTTGGAGGGTTTCTCTTAAGGAAATGGTGCTTGGATGAGCTCTGTGTCTACTCTGTGCCAGTGACTCAGCCTGGGTATTAGAAGAGAGCTGTGGCTGCTGTTGGACACAACCCTTTTGTGAAGCCTTTGATGCTCCTTCCCATTCTACACTCTGAGAGCAGCTGAACAGGTCCAGGTTGCTTGAGAGTGCAGTGGGTGGCCTGAGAGTGGCTGAGGGGCTGAGGCCAGAGGCGTCTGACCAGTGGCCCAAAGTGCAAATGGAGGTGAATCCCCAGTATTGCAGCCCAGGAGTCGGATCCATGGGGCCAACACTGTTCAACATCCTAAATAATGAGCTGAGCAGTGTTGTCCCCTCAGACATGTAGCAATTTCAGTAATGAATAATAGATAGGTAATGAGTTGATTGAGAACATGCCCAAGGAGGACTTGGGGTGTTGGTGGATGAAGAATTGGACATGCCCTGGCCATGTGCACTCACTGACCAAAACCCCTCCGTGTCCTGGGCTCATCAGCACAGCATGGGCAGCAGGTGAGGGGAGATTCAACCCCCTGCTCTGTTCTTCAGAGACTGCAGATGTGTGTTCAACTCTGGGAACCTGAGGATATGGAAGATATGGGCCTGCTGAAGCAGAGCTGTAGATGAACCTGGAAGATGATGAGGGTCTGGAGCAACTGGTGTCCAGCCAAAGTGAAAACAAGACCCATACATGGCTTCTATCAGGACAGGGATAGATCTGTGTTAGTGTATCCAGGCCTGGGAACAAGCAAGGGAAGTCTGGAATGCACCAGAAAGGCAAAGTGTGGCTGTGTACGTCAGTGAAGGAAAGGAGACATACAAGGCTGTAATGCAAGAGAATTTTATTGAGCTAAAAGAACAGTGGAAGGTCGTGAACATCCACTGGGAAAGAGAAGGGCAAGTCGGGGGTGCAAGGAGGGTGACCATCAGCCAAACTCCTTGGCTTGCAGGCGGTTCGGTCACAGCACCGAGGCCTTCCTGCCCCACAGTGGGAGCACCCCAGTGGAGGTGCCCAAGGGTCACTGGCTTGGGAGAAGGGGTTTGTAGCAGAGGGGACTGGACAGAGCTGAATGGGCAATGTACAGCATGGAGTGGGAGAAGAGCAGGAGGAAGACGGGCCGTGTTTGCAGGCAGCTTGGGCTGGGCCCATGGCTGCTGCCTTGCTTGGAGGCCCTGAGAGCAGGAGGTGGAAGTGCTGAGCACATTGAAAGCTTTGGCCCAGAGAGGTGTCTGCAACATCTGGGGTGTGTTCCAGGGAGTGGGTGGTTGCTGTCAGGAGTGAGGCTGAGAAAACCTTAGCAGATGTTTCCATAGCCCCTTCTGCCATAGCAGGCCAGGCCTCCCAGGCCGTAGCCAAACCCACGGCCATAACCAAGGCCATAGGCAAAGCCACCAAAGCCACCAAATCCCCCAGAGATGGGCTGTCCCTGCACACTGAGCTCAGTGCCCACGGCAGCCGAGGAGGTGGATCCGACGGCGGTGTTCTGGGGGAAGGAGGTCATGATGGGTCCTGGCAGGGTGACCAGCACAGGGGAAGGGTCGATGATGACGCGGGAATCCTGGCATTGCAGGGCACAGGGCTCGTTGCAGCTGTTGGCCAGCGGGGTGGGTCCGCAGGGACTGCAGCGGTTGTAGCAGGCCATGGGTGTGGTGTGGAGGGTGCCTGGAAGAGAGAGAGGGTGAGGCAGGGCAGGGACATGAGGGTGCACGAGGGGTGAGGGAGTGTGGAGGCTGTTGTGGGGCTGTGGGGAGGGGTGAGGGCTGCTGAGGCTGGGGCAGAGTGTGCTGGAAGAGAGGGGCCAAGGAGGGGAGAAGCAGGAGGGTCAGGGGCTTGAGACTCACCTGGCTGTCAGCAGGAGCAGGAGGAGAAGGCTTGAGGAGAAGTGTGTGAGGGAGAGAGGCTCTGGGCCGGCTTTTATGTTGCTCCTGGATGGGCGGGACAGCCTTGTCCCATGGCCTTGGGGCATTTTTGAGGCAGCAGCTCTTGGCTGGCCCAGCCTGGTGTGTCATGAGGTGGGAGAGTGTTTTCCATCACAGATTTCTGCAGTGTCATATCCTGCCCTTGAGTCTGTGTCCATGTGAGCTTGGAGGCAGCTTTAGAGTGGGAGTTGATCTTTGGGTAGATTTGTTAGATTGTTAGGTTGTTATATATATGTCTGTGAAGGTTGAATAAACAAACAGAGAGCAGCAGAGGTGCAATGTCATCAGTGGGCCTTGTATGCTGTGCTTTGTTGGTGCCTTGTGAAGACTGGGACTCTGTTTGTTGCCATTGGATGTCCATCAGTCATTGTGTTTCTCCCAGGAATTCTGAGGGAGCTGCTGATGTCCTGGGAACGTCACTCTGCTCTTTTTTGGCAAGGTTCCTGGGAGTTCCTCCTGATGGATGAAAGTGGGCTCTTGCTCTTGTGTCTTGAATGAGATTGAGAGATGATCTTGGAAAGTAGAGGCTATTCAGGCTGCACTTGTTCCCATGTTATTGTCCATTTAGATTTCTAAAATTTACCCAACAAGCCACTCTATCATTCAAAGCGTATTTCTTGATCTCATTTAGAAATCCAATTGCCAACAACAAATGCAGGCCCATCCCTTTTTTCCCAGCCTGGTGTGTGACATCAATTCGTTTATTCTACATTCAAGCCAAAGAATTTCATAACTTATATCCTGTAAATGTAATATTGTGTTCCTATTAGCAAAAAGGACTAATTATGAATGGACAGTTATTGAGTTGCTCCTTCCTTCTCTGTCACGGTGCTGGCGTTCCTATGTGTGATTCTGCAATTCCACATCCTTCTCTTGAGGCTGTGTCATCCTACCTTGGTGGCAGCTTTCAAGGTTATTAGAGGTTAAATGTTGGTCTTGACGGTTTATGTCAGGATGGGTTGAAGACATGACCAAAGCTTTGGGGAGATGGGGTGTCATCAGTGAGGTCACTCCATGGCACTGGTGTGCTGTGTTTTGTGTGTGTGTGTGAAGAGAGACCCCATTTCCTCATAGAGATTTTCACGGAATTCACAGAAACACTGGGTCGGAAGAGACCTTCAAGATCTTCGAGTCCGACCCATGCCCTAACTCCTCAACTAAACCATGGCACCGAGTGCCACGTTCAGTCTTGTTTTAAACACATCCAGGGATGGTGACTCCACCACCTCCCCAGACAGACCATTGCAGTACTTTATTGCTCTTTCAGTGAAAAACTTTTTGCTAATATTCAACTTATATTTTCCTTGATGCAGCTTGAGACTGTGTCCTCTCGTTCTGTCAGAACCTGGGGAAAGAGACCAACCCTCACCTGGCTACAGCCATCTTTCAAGAAGTTGTAGAGAGTGATAAGGTCACCTCTGATTCTCCTTTTCTCCAGGCTAAACAACCCCAGCTCCCCTTTTTAGGCTCTAAGCTTTGCAGGTGTTCTGGGGGGTGAGCATCTGCACCTTTGATCACGTTCTCTTCCTCCCTACCCTGGCTGCATCTCTCCAGGCTTGTCTATATCCCTGGCCTTTGCCTTTGGAGATGGGAAAGCAATCCACATGACTTAGGGAGGTGTCCTGTGCTCCTCACAGTCTTTTGTGGGTTCATCCGTAGTGCTCGTCCCAGCTGGGCCCAGCAAGGCCACAATGTGGGGTCCCATTGCTGGGCTGTGACTGACACATGGAAAGGAAACCTCATGGAGGATGAGGAGAAGAAGAAGCACGAGGGGAACAATTATTCATCTATTGATTAGTCAACCCTTCAAACCCATACGTCTGCAGTTTAGAGATAAGGATGTCCTGTGGGACTAGTTTTAAGGCCCTGATGGAATTCCAGGAACTTGAGACCGGTTGCCATTCCCTTGTCAAAAATAGCATTCGACCTTGTGATCCTGATGGAGCATAAATGGATCATGAGGTGGCCATGGATCCTCTGATGTAAAAAGCTCCAGCAATTACTGGGAGAGAATTAGGAAAATATATAATAACAAAAGTGACACGAGGAAGATGAGGAGGTTGACTGTCGTGTACCACTGATGGGGATGCTGAGTGCAACAAAGACATGGACGTGGTTCACCAAAAGCAGTTCCAGGAGACCGATGGGACTGGAGTACCCTTAAAACAAGAAGTTGACAGAGCTGAGGGCTGTTTCAAGCAGGAGGAAAGAAGGCAAATGGGACATGATGTCATTATTCCATGGCATGTCCTCATTGATGACACATCAGTTGTCCTCAGAGTTGTTTGAATCTTCTACATGTACTGAAAGGCACCGGCAACAAGAAAATGGTCACTAATTCTTGCAATTAAAAGCTGCCGCCAAGGTCAGATGGACACAGCCTCAGGGTCAGGACATGGAATTGCAGAATTGCAAGAAGGAAAACACTCCACACCTCATGACTCACCAGGCTGGGCCAGCCAAGAGCTGCTGCCTCAAAATGCCCCAAGGCCATGGGACAAGGCTGTCCCACCCCTCCAGGACCAGCATAAAAGCCAGCCCAGAGCCTCTCTCCCTCATACACTTCTCCTGACGCCCTCTCCTCCTGCTCCTGCTGACAACCAGGTGAGACTCAATCCCCTCACCCTCTTACTCCTGCACCCTTGGTCCCTCTCTTCCAGCATGCTTGGTCCCAGCCTCCCCACAGCCCCACAACAGCCTCCAAACTCCCTTCACCCCTTGCACCCCAACACCCCTGCCCTGTGCCTCATGCCCCTCTCTTCCAGGGATCCTCCACACCACACCCATGGCCTGCAACAGCCTCTGCCATCCCTGCGGACCCACCCCGCTGGCCAACAGCTGCAACGAGCCCTGTGCCCTGCAATGCCAGGATTCCCACGTCATCATCAACCCTTCCCCTGTGCTGGTCACCCTGCCAGGACCCATCATGACCTCCTTCCCCCAGAACACCGCCGTCGGATCCACCTCCTCGGCTGCCGTGGGCACTGAGCTCAGTGTGCAGGGACAGCCCATCTCTGGGGGATTTGGTGGCTTTGGTGGCTTTGGCTACGGCCTTGGCTATGGCCGTGGATTTGGCTATGGCTGTGGATTTGGCTATGGGCAGGGCTATGGCTATGGGCTGGGCTGCTATGGCAGAAGGGGCTATGGCTACAACTGCTAAGGGACCTCTGCACCACCCCTGACACCAACCACCCACTCCCTGGAACACACCCCAAGCGTTTAGGATGCCTCTCTGTGCTAAGGCTTTCAAATGTGCTCAGCAGCTTCTGCTCTCAGGGCACCAAACAGCAGCAGGCCACACTGCCTGCAAACCTGGCCCCGTCTGCCTCCTGCTCTTCTTGTGCTCCCTGCTCTGCATTGTCCCTTCAGCTCTGTCCAGTCCCCTCTGGACAAACCCCTTCTCCCAAGCCAGAGACCATGGGGCACCTCCACCACTGTGGGCAGGAAATCCTTGATGCTCTGGCCAAAACTGCAAGCCAAGGGGCCTTAGCTGGTGTTTGCTCTCCTTGCACCTCAGCTCGGCCTCTTCCATTTACTGCTCATGACTTTTACTGTTCTTTATGCCTCAATAAAATTCTTTTGCATTGCACATTGTGAAGTGTGCTCTTCCTTCATGGGCACACACTGCTACACTTGGGTCTTCCCTTGGATCACACAAACCCTTCACTTGCTTGTTCCCAGGCCTGGATACACGAATGCAGATCTATCCCTGCCTCTGATAGGAGACATGTATGGGTCTTGTTTTCACTTTAGCTGGACACCAGTTGCTCCAGACCCTCATCATCTTCCAGGGTCACCTACAGCTCTCCTCAAGCATATCCATGTCTTCCGAGTATGCATCTCCAGTCCCAGAAGAGCAGAGGGAAAGAATTCCCCTCTCACCTGCTGCCCACGCTGTGAGGATGAGCCCAGGACACAGGGAGTTTCTGATCTCTGAGTGTTCATGGCCAGGGCATGTTCAATTCTTTGTCCACCAACATCCCAGGTCCTTCTCCTCTGGGCTGCTCTCAACCCTTTGCATTATCCAGTCTACAGCCATGTTTGGCATTGCTCCAAACCAAGTGCAACTTGGCCACATTCAGCTTCATGAAAGTGACAATACCTCACTGCCCCAACCCATTCCAGCCCATCTGGATGCCATCCTTTCCCTCCCCAACCAACCACATTACTCAGCTTGTTCTGGTCTCTGAATTTTGCTGAACATCCCACTCAATCCCACCGTCCATGTCCCTGACAAAGATGGGAAATAATACTGGTCCCAATAGGTGTAAGAGATTGAATGAGAGATGTGGGACTCCAGACAGTTCTTCAAAATGCTGTTTATTACATCTAAGACATTACAGCAGTCTAAAGTCATGAGTGACAGAGCTCGTGCCTGCAGCTGTCACCTCCAGCTGCAAGCAAGCCTAAAGACCTTTTAGTTTTAGTGACAATGCATTATATACTTTTCTTTGCTGAACATCTTCATACAGTAGAACCAATCTATACCTTAACTTTTATCTATAGCCTATATACTACTATAATTAATATATTCATGTTACTATTCTCTAACCACTAAAAGTTAGTACATTACAATTTAAGCTAAAAGTTGTTTTTCAGTTTTCTTGCAGTAAAAAATTCTGAGACCTTTTTTTCTACTTGCAACATTTGCTAACTTGTTTGCTTGTGCTATCTTTTTGCTTAGTAAAGAACATCTTGTTTAAAGTGAGTTTACCCTTTGCTCTAAGTCATAAAACCCCCTTCCAACTAACACACCCTTTGCCTCCTTAGTTATCCAGTAAGACTGGCTCAACAATTCTTTTCTTCTATATCAAAACTTGCTTCCATCTCTATTCCTTCATCAAACTCTACATTTCAAAATCTTTCTGCTAAGCATACATATCTGTGAGACTTTCTTGTCAAAATTTCATCCTTCCCAACAAATAGGAGCCTATCACCAGTCACCCCCTTTCTCCACACACATGGAGGAGACACTACAGCTTGACTTAGACTGTCCTCTTTGAGTTAGACCATCCCATCCATTCCCTATCCACCACATGGTCCAACCACAACTCCACATCTTTCCAGAGTGAATATGCAGGTGCTTTCTAGTACAGGAACAAATGCTTTGCACAAGTCCAGGTATGTGATATTGTTCCCTCTCCCCTCATCCAACAAGGGTGGAACCAATCCCAGCTCATTAAAAGATTCCACCTTTTAATAGACTGCCAATGGACACCTTTTAATCTGCCTGCCAAGGTCAGACAGACACATTCCCAATAGCTGGACATGATACAGGAGGGCTGAGGGAAACAAAACACTTCCCACTTTATGATTTGACAGAGAAATTGCCTGAAAAAATGCCCCAATGTCATGGCCAATGGCTGTCCCAAACCTTCAGCCCCAGATCATCCTCAAGGTCATACTCTGGATGTTATCCACATAGTCTTGTCTTCCTTATTCCCAGCAAACTAGAGATAAACACAGTTCTCTAGTGTGAGCAAAGAAGAGCAGAGGGGCAAAATCTCCCTCACCTGGAATGGAGCTGATGCCTCAGGTTACAGTTTTTGTATTTTTCAGATTCTGCACTGCTTTAGTGTGTACTTCAGAGCTTCATATTGGGGGATGGTGAGCTCTCTTCACAGAGTAGGGAGACAAAACAATTCCTGCTCTAGCTGGGGACCAAGGACAGCCAATCCAAATCTCAGCCCCAAGAGTATAAACAATGGTGGACTGAAGAGAGAAAAACAAGAAGGATGGGACTTCATAAGCTAAAGCTGTAATTAAACAATTAACTCCAAAATGCTAATGGACAAAATTTATGAAAGTGTAAGACCCTGTGACCAGTCATGCATTTTGTGACAATTTCGGGTTTATCTCAGGTGTAGCCCTGGCTGGGCTCTTGTGCTGCCCAGGCGTATCCATTAAAGCCTTCTAATAAATCCCTACTTTATTTTTTAGCTTTGTCTAGTCTCTGTTCTAGGTCAGCCTTCACAAGGCATCAGTCCCAAACATGCACGATACAGGATGGGTGATGAGGGGATTGAGAGCAGCCCCAAAGAGGAGCACTTGGGGTGTTGGTGGATGAAGAATTGGATGTGCCCCAGCCATGTGCACTCACTGACCAGAAACCGCTCCTGTGTCCTGGGCTCATCCCAATCCCCACAGCGTGGGCAGCACAAGAGAGTGGGGGAATCTCAGCCTCTGCTCTCCTGTACTAAAATCAGAATTCTGTATTGAACTCTGAGCCTCCAAAGACAAGGAAGACGTGGACCTGCTTGAGCGGATGGAGGCCTGGAAGTTGATGGTCAGCCAGGTTGGTGTCCAGCCAAAGGGGACACACAACCTGGAGGATGATGAGGGGCTTGTGCCAGAGGCAGCGATAGATCTCCATTGGTGTATCCAAGCCTGCGATTCAGTAGCTGAAGGTTTGATGGAATGCACTGGAAGAGGGAAGTGTGCCAGGGAGTTGTAGAACTGGGGAAGTAACACATGAAAGAGGTGTTGGAGCACTTTTTCACCCACCCCAGTGGTCTCTACAACCCTGGTACAGTACTGAGAAGAGGTTGGAAGCATCTCGGGAGATGAAAGAAGACAGACTCATGTGAAGCTATGATGCAGGAAAACTTTATTGAGGTAGAACAGTGAAAACTCAGAAGCAGCCAGAGGAGAAGGGAGCTGGTCTGAGGGACAAATAGGACGACCATCAGCCGAGCTGCTTTGCCTGCAGGAGGTTGTGCCAGACTTTCTGCTTTACAGAGGGAACAGCCAGGCAGAGGTGCCCAATGGTCTCAGGCTTGGGAGAAGAGGTTTGAAGCAGAGGAGACAGCCACAGACAAAGAGGTGATGCAGAGCAAGGAATGGAGGAAGAAGAGGAGGGAGATGGGCCATGTTTGCAGGCAGCCTGGGCTGGAGCCCTTGGCTACTGCCTTGCTTGGTGCCCTGAGAGCAGGAGCTGGAAATGCTGAGCCTGTTTGAGAGCCTTGACCAGAGATGTGTCTGCAATGCCTGAGATGAGTTCCAGGGAGTGGGTGGTTGGTGTCAGGGGTGGTGCTGAGGGTCCTTAGCAGATGTAGCCGCCCCTTCTGCCATAGCAGCCCAGGCCTCCCAGGCCGTAGCCAAATCCACGGCCATAGCCAAGGCCATAGCCAAGGCCAAAGCCAAAGCCACCAAATCCCCCAGAGATGGGCTGTCCCTGCACACTGAGCTCAGTGCCCACGGCAGCCGAGGAGGTGGATCCGACGGCGGTGTTCTGGGGGAAGGAGGTCATGATGGGTCCTGGCAGGGTGACCAGCACAGGGGAAGGGTCGATGATGACGCGGGAATCCTGGCATTGCAGGGCACAGGGCTCGTTGCAGCTGTTGGCCAGCGGGGTGGGTCCGCAGGGACTGCAGATGTTGTTGCAGGCCATGGGTGTGGTGTGGAGGGTGCCTGGAAGAGAAAGGGTGAGGCAGGGCAGGGGTAGGAGAGTGCAAGGGGTGGTGATGCTGGAGGGTGAAGGTAGTGTGGAGGCCGTTGTGGGGCTGTGGGGAGGTGTGAGGGCTGCTGAGATTGGGGCTGAGCATGATGGAAGAGAGAGGCAAGAGGTGCAGGAGCAGGAGAGTCGGGGGCTTGAGTCTCACCTGGTTTTCAGCAGAAACAGGAGGAGAAGGAGTCAGGAGGAGTGTGTGAGTGTGAGAGGTTCTGGACCGGCTTTTATGCTGGTCCTGGAGGGGTGGGACAGCCTTGTCCCATGGCCTTGGGGCATTCACCAGCCAACAGGTTTTGCCTGGCCTGGTGAGTCATGAGGTGTGGAGTGTTTTCATTCCCACAACACTTCAGTGTCATATCCAGCTCTTAAGGCCATGTCCATCTGACCTTGTCGGCAGCTTTAGGAGGTGGCATTTGGGTGGATTTGATTGTTAGATGTGTGCCAGGAAGGGCTGAATAAACAACCAGAGCCCAGCAGAAATGCAATGTCGTCAGCGAGGTCATTTTTTAGCACTCGTGTTTTGTGGTTTGTGGGTGCCTTGTGAAGACTGGGACCCTGTTCTGTGCCTCTGGATGTCCATCAGTCATTGTGTTACACTCAGGAATGCTGAGGGAGCTGCTGATGCCCTGGGAAGGTCACTGAACTGTATCTTGGAAAGGTTCTGGTGACTGGTGCTCCTCCTGATTTCTGAAATAGAGTTTATTCTCTGGTGTATTCTATGTGAGCAAGAGGGAGAATCTGGAAAATGAGAGGCTCTTTAGGCTGAACAAGTTCCATTTTTGTGGTTCATTTGGATTTCTGAATTTTACTCAACCATGTACTCTGTCAATTAGAATGTATTCCTCGGCCTCATTAAGAAATCCCGTAAATAAGAACAAACCTGGCTTAATCACTTTTTTCCCAAACTGATCTGTAACATCAAATTCACTTATTCCGCATTCAAGCCACAAGGTGTCATAACTTATAATCATTAGTCCTAATGTTTTGTTCCTGTGAGCAAAACCCAATAATTAGTAATGGACACCCAGCAAGCTCCTCTTTCCTTCTTTGAATGGTTTGGTTGTTCCTCTGTGGAATTGTGCAATTTCATGTTCTGCCCCTGAGGCCATCTCCACCTGACCTTGGTGATACTTTTTAGCTGCAAGAATTAGAGACCAAGGTGTTGTTGTTGATGGTGCATGCCGGACATGTAGAAGATTCAAGCAAAGCTTACAAGCACTGGGGTGTCGTCAGTGAGGTCATTCCATGGCATTTTGACAATGTGTCCCATTTGCATTCTTGCCTTCTGCCTGGGAGAACTCCCAGCTCTCTCAGCTTCTCCTCATCTCAAGGATCCTCCACTCCCATCAGTGTCATGGTGGCCCTGCACTGCTCTTGGTCAACCATGTTCATGTCCATGCAGCTTCACCTGTGGTGTGAACAAGATGTTCACCCCCCTCAACCTGCTTTATTTCTGTTCCTAATCCTGTCCTGGTAACTGCTGGAGTTTTTAAAAATAAAGAGTAGGTGGTGACCTAAAGATCCATTTATGCTGCATCAGGAACAGAAGGTCCTCCCCTGATAGAATGCTTTGGATGCCAAGGAAAGGGCAACTGGTGTCATCCTGAACTTCTGTCAGGGCTTTACACAGTCCCACGGGACATCTTCATCTCTGAACTGCAGACATGTGAGTTTCAAAGGTGGTCTAATGAATGGATGAGGAACAGACAGAGGGTGATGGTCAATGGCTCTATGTACAGGTGGAGGCCAGTGATGAGGCCTCCAGGCATCTGCCTTGGACTGATGATTTTGAATATTTTATCAAGGAGATGAACAGTGAGATTGAGACCGCCCTCAGCATGTTTGCAGGTGCCACAAAGCTGAGTGTTGTGGTTGACACAAGAACATGGAGGGATGCCATCAGGAGGGAAACTGGGAATGTCGAGAACAGAAGAACTCTTGTGGTTCAACAACTCCAAGTTAAAGGTCCTGTACCTGAATTGGGACAGTCCCAGACATGAGCACAGCTTTGGAGAGGGAATCCTCAAGAGCAGTTCCACCAGAGAATGACCTGAGAGTTCTGGTGGACCAAAATCTTAAAAGGAAAGCCCGATGTGAATTTTCAGCTCAGGCCACAAGCCATTTCCTGGGCTGCATGGAAAGAAGTGTGGCCAGCAGGAATAGCTGGTGGTTAATTGGAGATGGGAGGATGTCATTATTATCACCAATAGGTGACAAAATAATGACCAAAATAGAGACACCAATAGAGACCAAAATGTTCAAGAGATGGCCATGCATCCTTGCAGCAAAAGAACTTCTGGGAAAGGGTTTCTAGCAGATTGATAATTCCTGTCTCCTCAGAGATAAGGATATCTGATTTAGGGTGATGAGTTGGGCTTCACAGTGGAAGAAAGACATGTACTTAGTGAAGCAAGAACTGCAAGAGGTTGAGGGGACCAAAGAATCCTTGTGATTAGAAACGGGAGAAGGGTGAGGTTTATTTTTGTGAGAAGTGAAGAATGGACAACGTAGATGTTGTGAGTGTTCCATGGCATGACCTCACTCATAACACCCCAATTCTTATAGGCTTTGTTGTTTTCCTCTACGTGCCTGACACAAACCAATAATGCCATCTACCACATACCAATACCAATACTTTGGCCTCTACACCACAAAATTAAAAACGCCTGCAAAGGTAAGATGGACAGAGCCTGTAGAGAAGGACACAGAATCACAGAATTCCACAAAGACACACCAGCACCATGACAAAGGAGGAAATAAGATCACACAAATCATCCAGTAGCAATTAGTGTTTTTTCCTAACAGGAACAAAATATTACGACTGAGAGGATATAAGTTATGAAACCATAGGGCTTGAATGCAGAATAAACAAATTCACATCAGAGAGCAGCCTGGGCAAAACATGATCAAGCATCATTGGTTGCTTGTTTATTTGGTTTCTTAAAGAGGTAAAGAAATATACTTTAAATGACAGAGTATATTTCCACGTAAAGTTGAGAAATCCAAACGGACCACAGCATTGGAACAACAAAGTTCAGCCTATTGAGGCTTTAATTTCCAGATCCTTTCTCTTGATCCTAAACAAGAAAAAACTGCATAGGGTCACTTTCATCCATCAGGAAGAGCTCCCAGGCACTGGGACCTTTCCGAGCTCTTGTAGAGTGACCTACCCAGGGCATCAGCAGCTCCCTCAGCATTCCTGGGTGCAACACAATGACTGATGGACATCCAATGGCACAGAACAGAGTCCCAGTCTTCACAAGGCACCCACAAACCACAGGACATGTGCCACAAAATGGCCTCGCTGATGACATCGCATTTCTGCTGGGCTCTGGTTGTTTATTCAGCCCTTCCTGACTCACATGGAACAATCAAATTTGCCCAAATACAAATGCAATGAAGTTGCTGCCAAGGTGACATGGAAATGGTTTCAAGAGAAGGACATGGAATTGCAAAACTACATGAAGGAAAACATTCCCCAGCTCATGACTCCCTAAGCTGGCCCAGGCAAGAGCTGCTGCCTGCAAAATGCCCCAAGGCCACGGGACAAGGCTGTCCCGCCCCTCCAGGACCAGCATAAAAGCCAGCCCAGAGCCTCTCTCCCTCACACACTTCTCCTGACACCTTCTCCTCCTGCTGAAAAATCAGGTGAGCCTCAAACCCCTGATCCTCCTGCACTGGCACTCCTGAACCCTCTCTTCCAGCATGCTCTGCTCCAGCTGCAGCAGCCCTCACGCCTCCCCACAGCCCCACAACAGCCTCCGCACTCCCTCACCCTCCTGCACCCCTACACCCCTGCCCTGCCTCACCCTCTCTCTTCCAGGCACCCTCCACACCACATCCATGGCCTGCTACAACCGCTGCAGTCCCTGCGGACCCACCCCGCTGGCCAACAGCTGCAACGAGCCCTGTGCCCTGCAATGCCAGGATTCCCGCGTCATCATCGACCCTTCCCCTGTGCTGGTCACCCTGCCAGGACCCATCATGACCTCCTTCCCCCAGAACACCGCCGTCGGATCCACCTCCTCGGCTGCCGTGGGCACTGAGCTCAGTGTGCAAGGACAGCCCATCT
This sequence comes from Diglossa brunneiventris, assembly GCA_019023105.1. Lineage (NCBI taxonomy): Eukaryota > Metazoa > Chordata > Aves > Passeriformes > Thraupidae > Diglossa > Diglossa brunneiventris. The sequence goes on along the minus strand of CM032354.1, from coordinate 154,926,877 downwards.
CTGGGGGATTTGGTGGCTTTGGCTTTGGCCTTGGCTATGGCCGTGGATTTGGCTACGGCCTGGGAGGCCTGGGCTGCTATGGCAGAAGGGGCGGCTACATCTGCTAAAGGGCCAGCCCAGGCTGTCCCCAGACATGGCCCATCTGCCTCCTGTTCTCCCACTCCCTGCTCTGCATGTCCCCTTTTGCTCTGTCCTGTCCCCTCTGCTGCAAACCCCATCTCCCAAGCCGGACATCATTGGGCCCCTCTGGTGGGCCGCTCCCACTGTGGGCCAGAATGTTCTTGATGCTCTGGAAAAACTTTCTGCAAGCAAAGGACCTCGGCTGATGGTCACTCTACTTCCACCTCAGCCTGCTCCCTTCTACTGGATGCTCATGACCTTTTATTCTTCTACCTCAATAAAGTTTTCCTGCACCATAGCCTCATATGACTCCTCCTTCTTTCTTCTCCCAAGATTTTCCATTCTCACTCAGCAATAAGCCAGAGTTGTAGAGATCACTGGGGTTAAAAAGTGTACAAATACCTCTTTTAGGATTTATTTCCCCTCTTCTACCACCCACTGGTATGCTTTGCTCTTCCAGTGCATCCCCCAAACCCTTCTGTTTCTAGAACACAGGCCTGGATACACTAATGAAGGTCTATCCCTGCTCCTGGCACAAGTCCCTCTGGGTGGTGTGTTCACTTTGGCTGGACACCAGTTGCTCCAGCCCCTCATCATCTCCTCAGCCCACTAAGAGATCTGCTTGAGCAGGTCCATGTCTTTCTTACCATGGCTACGCATCCTTGCAGCAAAAGAACTTCTGGAAAAGGGTTTCTAGCAGACTGACACTTCCTGTCTCCTCACAGATAAGGATATGGATAAGGATATCTGATTTGGGGTGATGAGCTGGGCTTTACAGTGGAAGAAAGACATGGACTTAGTGAAGCAAGAATAGTGCAGGAACAGCAAGAGCTTGAAGGGACCCAAAGAATCCTTGTTGTGATTAGAAATGGGAGATGTGCAAAGTTGATTTATTGTAGGGGTCCTGCAGTTGAACAAACAATTCCAGTCTCACCAGAGATGAGTAAAGGCTATGAATACCCTGCTCATCTGCTGCCCATGCTGTGGGGATGAACACAGGACACAGGGGATTTCTGGTCTGCGAGTGCACATGGTCAGGGCATGTCCTATTTTTCATCCACCAACACCCCAAATCCTTCCCTCTTGGGACTGCTCTCAATCCCCTCATCACCCATCCTTTATCCTGCATGTTTGGGATTGCTCCAATCCAGGTGCAGCAGATTCTGCCCCTCTGCTCCTCTCTGGTGGTATTGCAGAACTCTTAATCTATGAGTTGCTGGCAATAAGGAAGACAAGGTTCTGGTTTAGAGGATCCAGAGCTCAACCTTGAGGACAATCTATGGCTGGAGGTTTGGGACAGGCTTGGCTGGTTATCCCAGGGTATTTTTCCAGGCAGGAGATTTTGCCTGGCACGGCCTGGCAAATCATAAGGTGGGAGGGTTTTTCTTCCCACAGCTCTACATTGTCACGTCCTGCTCTTGAGGCGGTGTCCATCTGACCTTGGCAGCAGATTTGATGAGTTGGTTTTGGTTCCAGCACTGCTGGATGAGGGAAGAGGGATCAATTAACATGTACCTGGACCTGTGCACAGTATTTCTTGCTTTGCCAGAAAACATCCTTGTCTCTAAGCTGGAGAGATGTGGATGTTGGTTGGACCATTTGGTTGAGATGGGAATGGGTGACATGGTTGCGCAGAAAGAGTTATGGAAGAGTCAATAGCTCCATGTGTGTGTGGAGAACAGGGATGAGTGGTGACCCTCAGAGACTCGTGTTCAACCATTATCACTTCCCATCTTTGTGGGAGTGCAATTGTGTGTCCCATCAGCAAAAATGTGAATAACAATCAGGTGAGTGGTGTGCTTGATTGTCTGGAAAGAGGGGATGGCATGCAGAGTGTTCCAGACAGGCTGTAGAGATGGGCTGGCGTGAAGCTGGTGAAGGGCCAAGTGGAAGGTCCTGCACCTGGATTGGATCAGCCTCAGTAATGGGTGTTGGATGGGTAATGAGTTAATTAACAGCATCCCTGAGGAGTAGGACTTACACACTTACACACCCATATAAATAAATTAAATCACTCTAAAATTCTAAAAATAATTACAAACTAACCAAAAAATAAAAACTCTAATCTCACTGATCAAAAAAACCAAAAAATCCACATACTAAAAAATCACCACCATAACACCAACTACCAGCAAAAAAACCAAAATGCACTCTTTTTACTAATAATTCTTGCCACATTATAAAAATAAATTAAAAAACCCACATAACACCCAATGCAACAAATCACAAAAACCACTGAAAAACATAAATCAAACCAACTTACTAAACTCAAAACTATTCAACTAATCCTAAACATTACTTAAAAAAAAAACCAACCAAATCTTTACCTCCACACTAATTAATAAATAATAACCAATACACTATAAAAATAAGTAAAATATATTTTAAAACCTGAATGATGAAGAATTGGACATGTCCTGGCCACATGAATGAGCTGAACAAAATCCCCCATGTCCTGGGGTTATCCCCACAGTGAGGGCAGCACATTCTGTCCCTCTGCTGCTGACACTGATGAGACTGGACTTGTGTGTTCCACTCTGAGGACACAAAAAAAGGGAAGACATGGACCTCCTCGAGCAGATCTGTAAATGGCCTTGGGAGTTGATGAGGGTCTGGAGGAACAGGTGTCCAGCCAAAGTGAGCACATCGGCCAGGAGAGCCTTGTGTCAGAGTCAGGGATAGACCTGCATTGGGGGATCCAGGCGTGTGTTCAAGCAACTGAAAAGTTGCTGCGGTGCACTGGAAGAACAAAGTGTACCAGCGGGTAGTGGAATTGGGGAAATAATTCCTAAAAGAGGTCTTGGAGCATTTTTTTCAACAATCCCAATGGCATCAACCACATTGGCTTAATCTCAAAGTGTCTAGGGAGAGGAATAAAGAAGAAGTAGTCTTGTGTGGTTATGGTGCAGAAAAACTTTATTGAGGTAGAACAGTGAAAATTCAGGAGCAGCCAGTGGAAGGGAGCTGGTCTGAGGTGCAAGTAGGGCAACCATCAGCTGAGGCCCCTTGCTTGCAGATGGTTTGGCCAGAGCAGCAAGGCCTTCCTGCCCCACAGTGGGAGCAGCCAGACAGAGGTGCCCAATGGTCTCTGGCTTGGGAGAAGGGGTTTGCAGCAGAGGAGCTGGACAGAGCCAAAGGGACCATGCAGAGCACAGAGAGGCAGAAGAGGAGGAGGCAGATGGGCCATGTTTGCAGGCAGCCTGGCTGGCGCCCTTGGCTACTGCCTTGCTTCGTGCCCTGAGAGCAGGAGCTGGAAGTGCTGAGTCTGTTTGAGAGCCTTGTCCCAGAGATGCGTCTTCAATGCCTGAGATGAGTTCCAGGGAGTGGCTGGTTGGTGTCAGGGGTGGTGCTGAGGGCCCTTAGCAGATGTTTCCATAGCCCCTTCTGCCATAGCAGCCCAGGCCTCCCAGGCCGTAGCCAAATCCACGGCCATAGCCAAGGCCGTAGCCAAAGCCACCAAAGCCACCAAATCCCCCAGAGATGGGCTGTCCCTGCACACTGAGCTCAGTGCCCACGGCAGCCGAGGAGGTGGATCCGACGGCGGTGTTCTGGGGGAAGGAGGTCATGATGGGTCCTGGCAGGGTGACCAGCACAGGGGAAGGGTTGATGATGACGCGGGAATCCTGGCATTGCAGGGCACAGGGCTCGTTGCAGCTGTTGGCCAGCGGGGTGGGTCCGCAGGGACTGCAGATGTTGTTGCAGGCCATGGGTGTGGTGTGGAGGGTGCCTGGAAGAGAGAGGGGTGAGGCAGGGCAGGGCTGTGGGGATGTGAGGGGCAGTTATGGAAGAGGACAATGGAGTGTGGAGGCTGTTGTGGGGCTGTGGGGAGGCGTGAGGGCTGCTGAGGCTGGAGCTGAGCGTGCTGGAAGAGAGGGGCCAGGGGTGCAGGAGCAGGAGGGTCACAGGATTGAGTCTCACCTGGTCGCTGGTGCAGGAGAAGGAGACGTCTTGAGAAGTGTGTGAGTGTGAGCGGCTCTGGGCCGGCTTTTATGCTGGTCCTGGAGGGGTGGGACAGCCTTGTCCCATGGCCTTGGGGCATTTTTTAAGCATCAGCTCTTGCTTGGCCCAGCCTGGTGAGTCATAAGTGGGTCATGTTTTCCTTCCTCATGTTTTGTGATTCCATGCCCTCCCCTTGAGGCCGTGTCTATCTGACCTTGGCAGCCGCTTTTAATTGGGAGCAATAGAGGCCAAGGTTTTGGTCTTGTTTTGTCTCAGAAATGTAGAAGATGCAAACAAAGCCTAAAAGAATTTGGGCGTTTTTCCCTGTCTTCAACTGACGCCCAGCCATTCCTGTTGGCCACACCTGTTTTTATGCAGCCCAGGATAGGGTTATTTGTTTTGGCTGAAATTCACATTGCTGTGTCATTTTAGAAACTGCAATTCTTCTCTGTGGAACTGCTCTCAAGGAGTTTTCTCCAAAGCTGTGCTCATGTGTGGGACTGTCCCAGACCAGGTGCAGGACCTTGAACTTGGAGTTGTTGAACCACAAGAGGTTCTTATGTTCTCAACTTTCCCAGTGTCCCTCCTTCTCGGGTTTTGTGTTGCTGAAATGGCTCCTGAGGTATTAAAGAGTCCTTTTTCCCAGCCCTGTGAGCGAAGAAGTTGGGATTCCTCGGCTCTGGTTTTCAGGGTTGTTTATTTTCTCTTATCTAATACATTCTTTCTCGGACCCGCTGAGTTCTGTCTGGCAGATTGGTTTTGGCACACCGATTGCCTTGGGGTGGTGCTAGCTTTTTATATTAAGAACTACGTGTACTTTATTTACAATAATTTCCCCCTACCTATCACCTATGTTAGACAGTCTGTCTCTACTCTAAACCAATCCAAAAGTGCCACCATCACAGCAGAAGATGGAGGGCAAGAAGAAGAAGAAGGAGGACAGGACAGCCCCAGATTCCTCCATCTTGCTTCTTGAACCTCCATTCTAAACCCCCAAAATTCTACTTTTTCACCCTGTGACAAGTTAGCTATCTTTCTACTCAACCCTTGTAGCTTGTAAATCCTCACACAACATTGTTAATTGTTTTGATGGGTTAAAATGGAGGGCACAGGTGTCTTTGACTCCGTGCCAAGGTCTCTGAGCCCCCTGCCAGGGTCTCGAGTCCTCCAGGGCAGTCAGAGGAATGTCCTGGGCTCCGACATCTCCTGATGACATCCCTCCATGTTCTTGTGTTGACCACAACACTCAGCTTCCTGGCGCCTGCAAACATGCTGAGGGTGGTCTTGATCTCACTGCTCATCTCCTTGATAAAATATTCAAAATCATCAGTCCAAGGCAGACGCCTGGAGGCCTCATCACTGGCCTCCACCTGTATATAGAGCCATTGACCATCACTCTCTGTCTGTTCCTCATCCATTCATTAGACAACGTTTGAAACCCACGTGTCTGCAGTTCAGAGACAAGGGTGTCCCGTGGGACTGTGTAAAGCCCTGACAGAAGTTCAGGATGACACCAGTTGCCCCTTCCTTAGCAACCAAAGCATTAGAGAAGGGAATTTCCTCATAGTCCTGCTGGAGTTTAAGTGGATCATGAGGTGGACATTTACTGTATGGAATAAAAATCTCCAGCAGTTACCAGGATAGGTAACATAGGAGAAGAAATACAAGCAGGCTGAAGGAGTTGACCCTATTATCCCCCACCACTTTTGGGGCACCAGAGTGGAACAAGGACATGGACATGCTTAACCAAGAGCAGTGCAGGGAGACCAAGACATTGACAATACTGGGGTGTCATCAAAATGAGGAGAAGCTGAAAGAGCTGGGAGTTTCTTGAGACAGAGGCAAGAATGAAAATGGGACATGATGTCAATATGGCCTGACCTCACTGATGACTGCAGATTCTGCTTAGCTTTGGTTGCATCTTCTACATGTCTTGATAGATGCAATCAAAAAAAGACCGCGCTGGTCTCTAATTCTCAAATTATGAGCCGCCGTCAAAGTCACACGGACACAAACAGTAGAAGAAGACATGACACTGCAGAACATGAGGAAGGAAAACACTCCCCAGCTCATGACTCACCAGCCTGAGCAAGGCAAGAGCTGCTGCCTAAAAAAATGCCTAAGGCTATGGGACAAGGCTGTCCCGCCCCTACAGAACCAGCATAAAAGCCGGCCCAGAGCCTCTCTCCCTCACACACTTCTCCTCACGCATTCTCCTCCTGCTCCTGCCGACAAACAGGTGAGCCTCAAACCCCTGACCCTCCTGCTCCTGCACCCCTGGCCCCTCTCTTCCAGCACGCTCAACCCCAGCCTCAGCAGCCCTCACGCCTCCCCACAGCCCCACAACAGCCTCCTCATTCCCTTGCCTCCCAACCCCTCACCACTTGCCCTGCCTCACCCTCTCTCTTCCAGGCACCCTCCACACCACACCCATGGCCTGCAACAGCCTCTGCAGTCCCTGCGGACCCACCCCGCTGGCCAACAGCTGCAACGAGCCCTGTGCCCTGCAATGCCAGGATTCCCGCGTCATCATCAACCCTTCCCCTGTGCTGGTCACCCTGCCAGGACCCATCATGACCTCCTTCCCCCAGAACACCGCCGTTGGATCCACCTCCTCGGCTGCCGTGGGCACTGAGCTCAGTGTGCAGGGACAGCCCATCTCTGGGGGATTTGGTGGATTTGGTGGCTTTGGCTACGGCCTTGGCTATGGCCGTGGCTTTGGCTATGGCCTGGGAGGCCTGGGCTGCTATGGCAGAAGGGGCTATGGAAACATCTGCTAAGGGCCCTCAGCACCACCCCTGACACCAACCATCCACTCCCTGGAATTCATCTCAGGCATTGAAGACGCATCTCTGGGACAAGGCTCTCAAACAGACTCAGCACTTCCAGCTCCTGCTCTCAGGGCACGAAGCAAGGCAGTAGCCAAGCGCTCCAGCCCAGGCTGCCTGCAAACATGGCCCATCTGCCTCCTCCTCTTCTGCCTCTCTGTGCTCTGCATGGCCCCTTTGGCTCTGTCCAGCTCCTCTGCTGCAAACCCCTTCTCCCAAGCCAGAGACCATTGGGCACCTCTGCCTGGCTGCTCCCACTGTGGGGCAGGAAAGCCTTGCTGCTCTGGCCAAACCATCTGCAAGCAAGGGGCCTCAGCTGATGGTCGCCCTACTTGCACCTCAGACCAGCTCCCTTCCACTGGCTGCTCCTGAATTTTCACTGTTCTACCTCAATAAAGTTTTTCTGCATCATAACCACACAAGACTCCTTCTTCATTCCTCTCCCTAGACACTTTGAGATTAAGCCAATGTGGTTGATGCCATTGGGATTGTTGGAAAAGTGCTCCAAGACCTCTTTTAGGAATTATTTCCCCAATTCCACTACCCGCTGGTACACTTTGTTCTTCCAGTGCACTGCAGCAACTTTTCAGTTGCTTGAACACACGCCTGGATCCCCCAATGCATGTCCATCCGTGACTCTGACACAAGGCTCTCCTGGCCGATGTGCTCACTTTGGCTGGACACCTGTTCCTCCAGACCCTCATCATCTCCCAAGGCCATTTACAGATCTGCTCGAGGAGGTCCATGTCTTTCCTTTTTTTGTGTCCTCAGAGTGGAACACACAAGTCCAGTCTCATCAGAGTGCAGCAGAGGGACAGAATGTGCTGCCCTCACTGTGGGGATAACCCCAGGACATGGGGGATTTTGTTCAGCTCATTCATGTGGCCAGGACATGTCCAATTCTTCATCATTCAGGTTTTAAAATATATTTTACTTATTTTTATAGTGTATTGATTATTATTCATTAGTTAGTGTAGAGGTAGAGTTTTGGGAGTTTTTTTAGTTATGTTTAGGGTTAGTTCTATAGTTTTGAGTTTAGTAAGTTGGTTTGATTTTTTTTTTCAGTGGTTTTTGTGATTTGTTGTGTGGGGTTTTATATGGTTGTTTTTTATTTTTGATTTATTTTTATAATGTGGCAAGAATTACTAGTAAAAATAGTGTATTGTGGTTTTTTTGTTGGTAGTTGGTTATATGGTGGTGTTTTTTTAATCTATGGGGTTTTTTCTTTTTAATTAGTGAGATTAAAGTTTTTCTTTTTTGGTTAGTAATTATTTTTAGAATTTTAGAGTGATTTAGTTTATTTATATGGGTGTGTAAGTGTGTAAGTCCTTCTCCTCAGGCATGCTGTTAATTAGCTCATTGCCCATCCAACATCCATTACTGAGATTGATCTAATCCAGGTGCAGGACTTTCCTCTTGGCTGTGTTGACCTTCACAAGCTTCCCACCAGCCCATCTCCACAGCCCATCCAGAACACTCTGGATGCCATCCCTTCCCTCAGACCATAAACCACACCACTCACCTTGGTGTCATCCCCAGTCTTGCCGAGGGGACACTCACACCCACTCTCCATGTCCCTGACAAAGATGGGAAGTGACAATGGTTCCATTATCAATCCTTGTGGGTCACCACTAATGCCTGTTCTCGACACTGGGACATGGAGTGACCACAACTTTTGAATGAGACCATCCTGTCCATTTTTTATCCAGTCAGAGATCCAACCATCAACTCCAGCTTAGAGACAAGGATGTTGTCTGGCACAGGAACAAAAGTTTTGCACAAGTCCTGGTACAGGATACTGGTTCTCCCTCTCTTCATCCACCCATAGTGGAACCAATACCAACCCACTAAAGCTGTCGCCAAGGTCAGATGGACACGGCCTCAAGAGCAGAATGTGGAATTTCAGAGCTGTTTGAAGCAAAACATTCCCAACCTCATGCCACACCAGGCTGTGCCAGGCAACAGCTTCTGCCTGGAAAATGCCCCAATGTCACGGGCCAAGGCTGTCCCAAACCTTCAGCCATGGATCATCCTCATGGCCATACTCTTGATCTCCTCTGGCAGAGTCTTGTCTTCCCTGATCCCAGTAATCCATAGATTTAGAGTTCTCCAATATCACCAGAGCAGAGCAGAGGGGCAGAACCTGCTGCACCTGGATTGGAGCAATCCCAAACATGCAGGATAAAGGATGGGTGATGAGGGGACTGAGAGCAGCCCCAAAGAGGAGCACTTGGGGTGTTGGTGGATGAAGAATTGGATGTGCCCCAGCCATGTGCACTCACTGACCAGAAACAACTCCTCTGTCCTGGGCTCATCCCCATCCCCACAGCGAGGGCAGCACAAGAGAGTGGGGGAACATCAGCCTCTGCTCTCCTGTACTAAGATCAGAGTTCTGTGTTGAACTCTGAGCCCACAAAAGACAAGGAAGACATGGATGTGCTTTATAGGATCTGTAGAAGGGCACGGAAGATGATGAGGGACAGAAGCAACTGCAGTCCAGCAAAAGTGAACACACCAGACAGGCTTGGGCCAGAGGCAGGAATAGATCTGCCTTAGTGTATCCAGGTCTGTGATTCAGTAACTGAAGGATTTGTGGGATGCACTGGAAGAGCAAATTGTGCCAGCTGGTAGTAGAATAGGGAAATAAATCCTAAAAGAGGTCTTGGAGCACTTTTTTAGCCACCCCAGTGGATTCTGGAAGCCTGGCTGAGAGAATTAATTTGCGTGAGACTGGAAGGGTCTTGGCATCAGAAAGAAGAACTCAAAATGTGATGCAGGAAAACTTTATTGAGGTAGAAGAATGAGAGGCAATAAGCAGCAAATGGAAGAGAGCCAGGCTGAAGTGCAAGTAGGGAGACCATCAGCCAAGGTCCTTTGCTTGGAGGAGGCTTTGCCAGATCATCAATGCCTTCCTGCCCCACAGAGGGAGCATGGTGTGCTGAGGGCCCTTAGCAGTTGTAGCCATAGCCCCTTCTGCCATAGCAGCCCAGGCCTCCCAGGCCGTAGCCAAATCCACGGCCATAGCCAAGGCCATAGCCAAAGCCACCAAAGCCACCAAATCCCCCAGAGATGGGCTGTCCCTGCACACTGAGCTCAGTGCCCACGGCAGCCGAGGAGGTGGATCCGACGGCGGTGTTCTGGGGAAGGAGGTCATGATGGGTCCTGGCAGGGTGACCAGCACAGGGGAAGGGTTGATGATGACGCGGGAATCCTGGCATTGCAGGGCACAGGGCTCGTTGCAGCTGTTGGCCAGCGGGGTGGGTCCGCAGGGACTGCAGAGGCTGTTGCAGGCCATGGGTGTGGTGTGGAGGGTGCCTGGAAGAGAGAGGGTGAGGCAGGGCAAGGGTGTGGGGGTTGCAAGGAGCGATGAGGCAGGAGGGTGAGGGAGTGTGGAGGCTGCTGTGGGGCTGTGGGGAGGTGTGAGGGCTGCTGAGGCTGGGGCTGAGCGTGCTGGAAGAGAGGGGTGAGAGGTGCAGGAGCAGGAAGGTCAGGGGCTTGAGGCTCACCTGGTTGTCAGCAGGAGCAGGAGGCTTGAGGAGCAGTGTGTGAGGGAGAGAGGCTCTGGGCCGGCTTTTATGCTGGTCCTGGAGGGGCAGGACAGCCTTGTCCATGGCCTTGGGGCATTTTCGAGGCAGCAGCTCTTGGCGGCCGGCCCAGTGTGGTGTGTCCTGAGGTGGGGAGTGTTCTGCATCCTCCATCTCTACAATTTCATGTCCTGCTCTTGAAGCTGTGCCCATTTGACCTTTGCAGCAGCTTCTAATTGGGAGCTGGTATTTGGGAGTGTTTGACTGTTCTGTGTGTGTCAGGGAGGGGTGAATAAACAGCCAGCACCCAGAAAAGGTGCAGTGTCATCAGAGAGGTAATTTTGTGGCAGTTGTATTCTGTGGTTTGTGGGTGCCTTGTGAACACTGGGACTCTGTTCTGTTCCGCTGGATGTCCATCAGTCACTGTGTTGCACCCAGGAATGCTGAGGGAGCTGCTGATGTCCTGAGTAGGTCACTCTGCAATAACTTGGAAAGGTCACAGTGCCTGACAGCCCTTCATGATAGAGGAAAGAAAGCTGTTGCATTCTGTGTTTTCAGTTGTATCAAGAAAGAGCATATGGGAGACTAGAGGCAATTCAGGGCTGAACTTGTTCCATTCTACTTCTATTTTGAAATTTACACAATTTACACAACAATATACTCTGTCATGTAAAGTGTATTCCTTGACCTCATTCAGGAATCCATTAAACAACAAAAGGGGCCAGATCCCTTTTTTCCCAGGCTGCTCTGTGACATCAATTCCTTTTTTCCGCGTTCAAGCCACAGGTTTTCATAACTTATAATTAGTAAGTCTTAATTTGTTGTTCCTATGAGCAAAACCCAATAATTACTAACGGACAGCCAGTAAGCTCTTTCCTTTTGTGTCATGGAGCAGTTGTTCCTCGGTGGAATTGTGCAATTTCATGTTCTGCTCCTGAGGCCATCTCCATCTGACCTTGGTGGTAGGTTTAAGTTGCAAGAATTAGAGACCAAGGTGTTGATTGTGAGTGTCATGACACGTAGAAGATTCGACCACAGCTTAGGAGATTTAGGGTGTCACCTCTGAGGTCATTCCATGGCCCATTGACAACATGTCCCATTTGCATTCTTGCCTCCTGCCTGAAAGAAATTCCAGCTCTTTCAGCTTCTCCTCATCTTAAGGATGCTCCACTCCCACCAATGTCATGGTCTCTTGGCCAGCCATGTCCATGGCCTTGTTCCACTGAGAAGCCCCAACAGTGGTGTGGAATAGGATGTTCAACTCTCTCAACCTGCCTGTATTTCTTTTTCTAATCCTGTCCAAGTAACTGCTGGAATTTTCACAGCCAAGGGTACAGGGCCACCTCAGGACACATTTATGAAATTTCAGCCCAGAGCAGTGACCATATCCCAGGCTGCAGAGAAGTAGGTTTGGACAGAAGGAATGGCTGGGGGTTAGGTGAAGACATGAAATAACACCCAAATTCCTGTAGGCTTTTTTTGTCTCTCCAACATTCAAAGCAAAACCAGTACCAAACCATTGGCCACTATTTCTCCCAAACGAAATACACGGTCAAGGTCAAATGGACACAGACTCAAGGCAAGAACACAGAATTGCAGAATATCAGGAAAGAAAACACTCCTCACCTCTTGACTCACCAGGCTGGGACAGCCAAGAGCTGCTGCCTCAAAAATGCCCCAAGGTCTGGGCCAAGGCTGTCCCGCCCTCCAGGACCAGCATAAAAGCCAGCCCAGAGCCTCTCTCCTGCACACATTTCTCCTCAAGCCTTCTCCTCCTGATCCTGCAGACAACAAGGTGAGCCTCAATTCCCTGACCCTCTTCTCCTGCACCCCTGCCCCCTCTCTTCCAGCACGCTCAGACTGAGCCTCAGCAGCCCTCACGCCCCCCACATCCCCACAAAAGCCTCCACAATCCCTCTCCCCCCTGCATCATCACCCCTGCCCTGCCTCACCCTCTCTCTTCCAGGCACCCTCCACACCACACCCATGGCCTGCTACAACCGCTGCAGTCCCTGCGGACCCACCCCGCTGGCCAACAGCTGCAACGAGCCCTGTGCCCTGCAATGCCAGGATTCCCGCGTCATCATCGACCCTTCCCCTGTGCTGGTCACCCTGCCAGGACCCATCATGACCTCCTTCCCCCAGAACACCGCCGTCGGATCCACCTCCTCGGCTGCCGTGGGCACTGAGCTCAGCGTGCAGGGACAGCCCATCTCTGGGGGATTTGGTGGCTTTGGTGGCTTTGGTGGCTTTGGCTACGGCCTTGGCTATGGCCGTGGATTTGGCTACGGCCTGGGAGGCCTGGGCTGCTATGGCAGAAGGGGCGGCTACATCTGCTAAGGGCCCTTCGCAACACCCCTGACACCACCAGCCTGGGCCCTGCAAAACTCCTGCAAGCCAATCTCCTTGCTGATGGTCACTGTACTTGCACCTTACACTCAATCCCTTTCATTTTTTTTCTCCTGCCTCTTCATTCCTTTGCCTCAATAAACATTTCCTGCATCAAAACCTGAGATGCCTCCTGTTCTTTTTCAATTCCAGTTGTCTCACATCCTCACTGAGTACATTCCACAGATCAACAGGACATTGGGGTACATGGAATAGACCAAAAACACCTTCCTTCACAAATATGTCAAAATAACCAATAACAGAGTCTGGCATGGGAAGCAGAGGAGGGAACACCTCCAGAATCTGTCACACACACCTCAGATGACCCACCAAAGCCTTGGCCACATTCATGCTCTCCTGGGTACAGCTCTGATAAAGCCTTTCCATGGCAGTGAACACTTGGAAAACTCTCTTTCCAGCAGGTCTCTTGAACCCTTGCAGCAAACTGAGGAAATACATCAACCACTCTGCCAGGAAATCTGGAATGCAAGTGCTTCAACTCCCCTGCTCCAGCAGAGCCAGAAAGAGCAGGATTTCCAGCACTATGGACAGTTCAGCGTTCGATCTCTCATGACAGACACTCCAACACCTCTTCCACACTGTGGCCATCCTCACAATGAAAGATTCTTGTATTCTTTGCCTGGGGGAATTCAATTTTGTTTCACTTTTGCCCTTGCTCTCTTGCCCTGCACTTGAGCACTGCTGTGAACAGCCGGGCTCCTTCACTTCACTCCTTCACTTCCCTCATTCCCTGCCGTCAGGGGTTTGCACACACTGATGACACCCCCCCATCAATCCTTGTCCACTGTGAGTTCCAGCTGTCTCAGACTATGCTCTAGGAATGATTCTCCAACTCCTTTGGAGTCTTGTTGTCCTGAACTGGTCTGGATTCACTAAATCTGATTCATTTTCACACTTGGGAGCCCAGGACTGCCCGCAATACTTCATGTGGGACCTCACCAGTGCTGAGCAGACAGATCACTTCTCTCTGCTTGGTCATACACTTTTCCCAATCTTTACCTGGACACTTGGGTTCCCTTTTCCCACACAGGGAACACCTGCTGTTCCATTCCTTTGCAACCCCAACCACAAAGCAAAGGCTTTTTCATAGAAGAAAACAATTGTTCTGACTGATACCCAGGCATTCCTTCTTACCTGGGTTGACTCTTCCCAACAAACAGCCCTTGGCAGAACCCCATTCTGCCCTGAGAGAACTCCATCAGATGTCCAGCACCTGTCAGGTTTTCTGTGTCGGCCCAATGGATCCAATTCCTGGCCTACAGCACTGGGGGCTTGTTGCCATCTGGACTTTGGGACCCTGGCCACAAGCCTCTGGGTCCAGCCCTTCGGACCTTTCTCAGATGTCCACACTGGGCACTGACACAACCTGGACTTGCCTGGGTTGTTTTTGAGGATCATGCAATGCTCGCCTCCAACAATCCTGGGCAGCCTCCAAATCCTCCTTCTGACAATCACAAGTGGCCTCATGTTTTGGCACACAGCCCATGTAAAAATCCAAAAGGCTCCAGATATCAAAAGCTTAAAAATAAGAGGAGCACCAAGACCCGCACAGAGCACAGTCTACAGGAAAGGCCAGGTTTAGTGTCAGGCTTAGCCAGATGGGATCAGTGTGGGGAGGGATGAAATGTGAGGGAAGGGGCAACACCTCCAGCACAGCTGCAAATTCCAATGCAGCCTGACAGGGCTGGGAGGGAATGGGGCCCCTCTTCAAAACACACCCACAAACCATAGCACATGAATGTCATGCAGTGACCTCACTGATGACACCCCACTGCTCCAATGTTTGGTTTTTTACTCTGCCCTCCCAGACATGAACCTTCCATGCACATTCTCCCAAATACCCACTCACACATAAAAGCAGCTGCCAAGGTGAGAAGGGAAAGGAGTCAAGAGCAGGACATGGAATCATAGAATTCCATAAAGAAATACACACATCATGAAAGAAAAGGAAAAATGAGTTTGCTGAGCATCAGTTAGTAAATTTTGGCTTTTGCTCACAGGAACAAAATATAAAGACTTACGGGTTATACCTCATGCCTTCAATGCGGAATAAGTGAAGTCATGTCACAGAACAAGCTGGGGAAACAAGCGATCAGGCCAGGTTTACTTTTTTTTTTTAAATTTCGGAATGAGGTCAAGACATAGACTTTGATTGGCTGAGTACATTGCCATGTAAAGTTGAGAATTCCAAATGGACTGAAAAATGGAACAAGTTCAGCCTGAACAGCCTCTCCTTTTCCAGATGCTGTCACTTCATCCCACTGAAGACACAAGGGCATGGGCTCCCTTTCATCCATCAGAAACTGCTCCTAGGTATGAGGACCTTTCCAAGTTATTGCAGAGTGACATTCTGAGGACATCAGCAGCTCCCTCAGCATTCCTGGGTGCAATACAATGACTGATGGACATCCAGTGGCAAAGAATAAGGGGCCCAGTCATCAGAGGGAACCCACAAACCACAGCACATCAGAGCCGCAAAATTACCTTACCTGATGACATTGCAGTTCTCTGGGCTTCTGGTTGTTTATTCACCCCTCCCTGACACATATGAAACAATCAAATCCTCCCAAATACCAACTCTCCCTTTAAGTGGCCACCAAGGTCAGATGGACACAGCCTCAAGGGAAAGACACAGAATTGCAGAATTGCATAAAGGAAAACACTCCCCACCTCAGGACTCACCAGGCAAGAGCTGCAGCCTGCAAAATGCCCCAAGGCCATGGGACAAGGCTGTCCCACCCCTCCAGGACCAGCATAAAAGCCGGCCCAGAGCCTCTCTCCCTCACACACTTCTCCTCACACCTTCTCCTCCTGCTACTGCAGACTACCAGGTGAGTCTCAAGCCTTGACCAGCCTCAGCAGCCCTCACACCTCCCCACAGCCCCACAATGGCCTCCACACTCCCTCACTATCCTACATCACTGCCCCTCACACCCCAATTCCTCGGCCCTCCCTCACTCTCTCTCTTCCAGGCACCCTCCACACCACACCCATGGCCTGCTACAAGCCGCTGCAGTCCCTGCGGACCCACCCCGCTGGCCAACAGCTGCAACGAGCCCTGTGCCCTGCAATGCCAGGATTCCCGCGTCATCATCGACCCTTCCCCTGTGCTGGTCACCCTGCCAGGACCCATCATGACCTCCTTCCCCCAGAACACCGCCGTCGGATCCACCTCCTCGGCTGCCGTGGGCACTGAGCTCAATGCCCAGGGACAGCCCATCTCTGGGGGATTTGGTGGCTTTGGCTTTGGCCTTGGCTATGGCCGTGGGTTTGGCTACGGCCTGGGAGGCCTGGGCTGCTATGGCGGAAGGGGCTATGGCTACAACTGCTGAGGACTTGTTCACCACCTTGGGGGCTCCTGCAACAGCTCCTGCAAACAAAGCACCTCAGCTGATGGTTGCCCTACTTGCAACTTGCATCAGATGCCTTCCATCTTTTTCTCCTCTGTCTTCAGTCTTTTCCCTCAATAAAGTTTTCTTGCATCAAAGCCTGAGAAGTCTCCTCTTCATTTGGATTTCAAATTGTCTCACATCCTCACTCAGCACAGTGTAAGGCCTTAACAGGCTGTTGGTATAGGGGGAAAAGGGCTGGAACACCTTTCTTAGGACATACGTTCCCACCAGTAATCACAAGAATTGCCCAGGAAGCAGGGTTGAAGTGTGGTCTTCCAGAATGCATCACAAGCCCATCACCTGCCATACCTATGGCTTTGACACACCAATCATGGCTCTGAAAAAGTTACTACATGCCAGTAGACGCTTAACAAACTCCCTTCCCCAGCTGGATCCTCAAACCCTCCCTGTAAACAGTCACAAAATCATACATTTTGGGAAAGAACACTGGAGAGCAAGAGCTTCATTCCCTTCTGCTCAAGTCAGACCAACAAGAGCAGGAATTCCAGGACCATGGGCAGTTCCATTTCTGGATCTCCCAGGACACACTCCTACATCTTTTCCATTCTGTGACAACCCTCACACTGAAACATGCTTCTCCTTCCTTGCCCATGGAATTACATCTGTTTTCACTTGTGTCGTTGCCCTGTTATCCTTCACATGTGCACTGCTGAGGACGGCTGTGATCCCTCATCTTCATTCCCTGCCATCAGGGATTTGCCCTCACTGATGACATGCTTCTCTCCTTCCTTGTCTCTGCGAGTCACAGATCCCTCATTCTCATCTGTGAAGGATCTCCCAGCCCCTTTAGAATCTTGTTGGCCACAAACTGGTTTTGTTTCTAAATTCATGATTATCTTCCACTGGGGAGCCCAGAACTGCCCAAACCACACCACATGGGACCCAGTTAGTGCTCTAAAGAGAGGATGGGCCACCTCTCCCAGCTTCATGTCAAGAATTGTCTGAAATCTATCTTAGACACCTTTTCAACTAAAGCTTCATTGAGATCTTGTGGTCTCTTTGTTCTCCACCAGCACTACAGGGTCCTGCTCAGCAAAGCTGCTTTCCAGATTCTCAGACCAGGGCCAAGTGCCATTCCTGCCCAGATGCAGAACTTCTCATTTCCTGCTCTTGAAATGCAGGACATTCCTTTTAGCCTGTCTCCAGATCCCTCTGACTAGTGGCACAACCAAGTACTGCCTCAGCCACCCTATCATCTGCCAGCTTGCTGAGGGGGCCACTCTCCAACTGCTCACATGGAACAGAAGACTCCAGGCACTCACACCTGGCACAGATACAAAACCCAGACCAGCCTGACTGACCTGGGGTAATTTGGGGCCCCTCTTCACAACACACCCACAAACCCAAAACCATGAGTTCCATGGGATGACGTCACTGATGACACCTCACCTCTACATAATATTGTTCACATCTTCAGTCCCCTTTGACACGCACCATCAACAGCAGCCTTTGGTTTCAAATGTTCACACTTTAAAGGAGGAATGACCGCAGCGGAAGGGGCAGCTCCTCATGCACAGCACAGCTGCAAATCCCACACCAGCTGAACAGGGCTGGGAGGGAATGGAGCCGCTCTTCACACACACCCACAAATTAAACCACACAAGTGCTACAAAATGACCTCACTGATGACACCCATAGTTTTCTGAGGCTTTTTTTTTTGCATATTCTGGTGTCTCTGACACACATTTTCCATGCCAATGCTCCCAAATACCAACTCTCACTTTTAAAGATGCCGCCAAGGTCAGATGGACATGGTCTCCTTAGAGCAAGAAGTGACACGGCAGAGTTGTGGGGAGGAAAACACTCCTCACATCATGACTTGCCAGCCTGGGCCTGGCAGAACCTGTAACCTGCCTCAAAATGCCCCAAGGCCATGGGACAAGGCTGTCCCACCCCTCCAGGACCAGCATAAAAGCCGGCCCAGAGCCTCTCTCCCTCACACACTTCTCCTCACACCTTCTCCTCCTGCTACTGCAGACTACCAGGTGAGTCTCAAGCCTTGACCAGCCTCAGTAGCCCTCACACCTCCCCACAGCCCCACAATGGCCTCCACACTCCCTCACTATCCTACATCACTGCCCCTCACACCCCAATTCCTCGGCCCTCCCTCACTCTCTCTCTTCCAGGCACCCTCCACACCACACCCATGGCCTGCTACAACCGCTGCAGTCCCTGCGGACCCAACCCCGCTGGCCAACAGCTGCAACGAGCCCTGTGCCCTGCAATGCCAGGATTCCCACGTCATCATCAACCCTTCCCCTGTGCTGGTCACCCTGCCAGGACCCATCATGACCTCCTTCCCCCAGAACACCGCCGTCGGATCCACCTCCTCGGCTGCCGTGGGCACTGAGCTCAATGCCCAGGGACAGCCCATCTCTGGGGGATTTGGTGGATTTGGTGGCTTTGGCTATGGCCGTGGATTTGGCTACGGCCTGGGAGGCCTGGGCTGCTATGGCAGAAGGGGCGGCTACATCTGCTAAAGGCACCACTTTGGGATTCTGGCATCAGCTCCTGCAAGCAAAGCACCTCAGCTGATGATCTTCCTACTTGTGCTTCACACTGGATCACTTCTGCTTCTTTCTACTGTCTTTTCATTCTTTTGCCTCAATAAAGTTTTCCTGCATCAGAGCCTGACATGTCTCCTCATCTTTGTAAATTCCAGTGGTCCCACATCCTCAGCTCACACAGTGTCAGACAGGACATTGGAGTGAACGGAAAAGGGGCACAACATATTTCTTAGTAAATATGTCACCACTATTAACAACCATGACTGGCACAGGAAGCAAAGGATTGGGAGGACTTTCCAGGACATGGCACATGCCCATCACCTGCTACACCAGTCTTTTGACACATTAATGGTCTCATGAGCACAGCTCTGGTAGAGTGTCTCCATGCCAGCACACACTTGACAAACTCTCTTCCCAGCAGAACTCTTGAACCCTCTCAGCAGAGTCACAAAATCATCCACTTTGGGCAGGAACTCTGGGACACAAGTGCTTCATTCCCCTCAGCTCAAGAAAGACTAACAAGTGTGGGATTTCCAGAACCATGGACAGTTCAGGTTTGGCTCTCCCAGGACAGACTCTACCATGTCTTCCACTCTCTGTCCACCCTCACATTGAAAAATTCTTCCTT